>JAQSEC010004143.1:597432-691232 GCA_028564925.1 Lithobates sylvaticus
TCAACATGCCATTTGTGGGTATGGCCGTTTAAGGATTTCAGTAGGGTGGAGCTGGGCAACAGGAAGGGGAGGGACAATCCTCCCCAGGGTCATTCTGAGAGTTGGAAAGTTCCAGGGAGGAAGCATGGAAGAGCTCCTCTCCAACATCAGGGCGGCGGCAGCGGCGAACGGCTCAGAATGGATGAGGGCTCAGGTAGAGAGAGCCCTCGGGCAGGAGGGCGGTCGGGGGGGGACGCGCAGGGGTTCCGGGCCAGACAGATTCGACCACCGGAGCGGTACTCTCCTGAGGGCCGCAGGGCCACTGTTAGGCCGGGGGACAGCGTGGCCATCATTGTCGCCGAACCGCCGGCCAAGCGGTCGGCGAGGGGGGCAGCGGCGACCGCCCACAAGCCAGCTGGGGGGAACATTACCTCGGGGGTGCCGGCTCCAGTGGGAATCTAGCCCCAGGCACCAGGCCGCATGCTCAGGTTGCAGGCCTCATGGCGCCCTCGGCGGCGGGGGGGGCGGGCGGCCATCTTTTGTGTGGCAAATGCCGGAGCAGCACCCAGGGGGCCAGCAGGGGGGAGGGGGGCAGCCACACGGCGGAACCCAGCAGACAGTCAAACGGGACAGCGGCGGACCGGACGGCTGCCACGGCCAGCGGTCCGCAGAAGGGGGGCACGAGGAGGAGCACCAGGAGCCAGGGGGGGCCACCGCAAGCGGGCTTGGGGTTGACGGGGGACCGGGCGGAGGACCAAGGGGGCGTTCCGCCCAGGGAAAGCAGACAGATGGCACAGCAGGGTGGCGTTCCGCCTAGCCTTCGGTCAGCAGCCGGGGGGGCCAGCTCAAGTCGGCACGGCAGCCACCTGACAGTCACGTGGGGTGAAGGCGGTCCGCCTACGCGGGCACGATCAAGGGGGAGGAGCAACGCAAGCGGCAGCCGGGGAGCATGGTCGGCAGGGGCTGGGGGCGTACTGCCCAGGCCTGAAAAACCACAACGGGGGCACAGAGGTGTGCGGCCTAACCCCGCAGAAGCGGAACCAGCAGCGGGATCACGGGCACAGAGCCCGAGGAAATGCGCCAGGAAGTCGGCAGAGGGGCGGAAGAGGAGCATGAGGGAGCGGAGCTCGTCTGCCTCCGGGGGTGAATCCCCTGCGGGGCAGGCTGCAGAGTTGTCGGAGTCGATGGAGGAGGAGCCGGAGCTGTCCGAAGGAGAACTGACCAGGTCGGAGGACGAGATCCCGGAAGGACGGTCGGCGGCGGTGGATACGGCAGCTACGGCTGGTGGGAGCGTTTCCAGGCAGCCTGGTAAGTCCTCTTCATTTTCGGGTCTAGGGGGGGGATGTGTTTTCAGTTTGGGAACCACGCGTAGGGGGGGGGGGCATTACGGTGCCGGGGGAGCGCAGGGGTCACTTTCCACGGGCAGCGGGGTGCCTGAGCCCTCCTCAGCGGGGGACGGCCTCAGGGTTCTCCTGGCAGGGCTCAGGGATCTCGTGGGCAGGTTCGACCTCACTCCGACGGCTCCACCGGGGCCGGCCCGAGCGTGGGTCCCGCTGGGGGGGGAAGTAATTGGGGGGGGCAGGGTTAGAGGGGGTAGGGGCGTGCGAGCAGGTGGGGGAAACGGCGGTGGCGATTCCGCCCGCGTTGGCCCCGGGGGGGAGTGAGGCAGGGTCGGGGAGCGCGGTGGTGGCGAGTCCGCCCACGGCTCCGGTTATAGGGGTGGGCGAAAAAGGGGGTGACAAACCTAAAAAACAAGACATCGTACGTTTGGCGGACTCCGCATGCTGCGAAGTCTACGTGTGTTTTGAGGGGCCCCTGGGGGCCCACTTAAAGCAGGAGGTGAGGGAAAAAATCTGGAAAGGGGAGTACGTGGAGATATTTTCACTACTTCCCCTAGAGAAGTTCAATTTAGATTGATACAGCAATAAGGAGGATGAGGAGAATAGGAGATACAGGCTGATTCCTAGGACCTTCCAGAATTGGCTTCAGGCGTTTGCAATTCTGGCAAGCGTGATAGGGGAGAAGGAGCCGGAGCACTGCTCGGCCCTCTTCTGCTACCTGGATGCCATTGGGGAAGCGCATCGGACATATGGGGGGTTGTCATGGCTGCGCTATGACGAACAATTTCGCCAGAGGAGGGCAGTCAGGCCGGCCCTTCGCTGGGACCACAAGGACATCAGCTTGTGGATGCGCTTGATGTCATCGGCGAAGCCGGCGGGGCAGTTTTTTCTGGGGGCGGGGGCGGTGGATCTGGGGCTTCAGGTCAATCGGCCGCAAAAAAGAAGGGAGTCTGCTGGCAATATAACGAGGGCACCATCAAATTCGGAACTGGATGTAAGTAGTGCTCAGGATGTGGGGGATCACACCCGGGATCGCGGTGCTTTAAACAAGGAAAGGGCAAGGCCAGCGAGTCGGGCAACAAAGGGGAAGACGCCGGTGAGAGTGGAAAGAATGCTGCCTTTTCTAGGTAGGTATCCGGATAAGGCGGTGGCACAATTGTTAGCAGCGGGTTTTGGGGAGGGCTTTGTGATTCCTGCGGTATTGGGCTCGGTGCCACCCGGAGCTGATAACTTGAGGTCAGCTCACAATCACCGAGCAGTAGTAACGGAGAAATTGCACAAGGAAGTAGCTCTGGGTAGAATGGCGGGTCCCTTCCCTGACATGCCCATTCCCGACCTAGTGGTTTCTCCTTTGGGAGTGGTCCCCAAGAAGGAACCAAATAAATTCAGGCTTATTCACCACCTGTCTTACCCCAAAGGGGGGTCGGTGAATGATGCCATTGATCCCCAGGCTTGCGCGGTTCATTACACATCTTTTGATGCTGCGGTCGTTTGGGTACGTAAGTATGGTAGGGGGGCACTGATGGCAAAGACGGACATTGAGGCGGCTTTTCGTTTGTTACCTGTTCATCCTGATAGTTTTTACCTATTGGGTTGCAGGTGGCAGGAAGAGTACTACGTGGATAAGTGTTTACCTATGGGTTGCTCTATCTCCTGTGCATTCTTCGAATGTTTTAGCTCATTTGTGGAATGGGTGGTGAGGGATGTGTCTGGTTTGAACTCAGTGATTCACTATCTGGACGATTTTTTGTGTGTCGGCCCTCCCGCATCCAATGTTTGCGCGGTGTTGCTGACAACGATAGAAAGGGTGGCAAAGGACTTCGGCATTCCCCTTGCACCTGACAAGACGGAAGGGCCTAAAGCAGAGATTAGCTTTTTGGGGATCGTACTGGATTCGGTAGCCATGGAATGCAGGTTGCCAGAAGCGAAATTAGTAGCGTTGAAAGCGGAAGTGCGGGCGTTGGTGGGGAGGCGCAAGGTCCAGCTTAGAGCCCTGCAATCAGTGTTGGGGAAGCTGAACTTCGCGTGCAGAATCATCCCGATGGGTCGTATTTTCAGCAGGAGGTTGGCTGCCAGCACTGGGGGGGGTTGAGTCGCCCAGGCACTACGTGACACTCTCGAGGGAACATAAGAGTGACCTGCGGATGTGGCACGTATTCCTGGACAACTTTAATGGCAGAGCGCTGTGGATGACGGGGCCAGGTTAGTAACTTCGACCTTGAGTTGTTCATGGACGCCGCGGGGTCGGCGGGTTATGGGGCCTTTTTCAAGGGGCGCTGGAGTGCGGGCCCTTGGCCCGAGAGCTGGAAACAAGCAGGGTTGATCAGGAACATGCTGCTGCTCGAATTGTTTCCAGTGGTACTGGCGGACGAGCTGTGGGGTGAATTTTTCCGGGATCGGAAAGTTCGCTTCCACATTGACAACTTGGGGGTAGTACAAGTCATCAACAAGGTGTCAGCGGCATCGCCGCCGGTGATACGCTTGCTGAGACATCTAGTGCTTCGGTGCATGCAGTTGAACATTTTCATTCATGCAGTGCACCTGCCGGGATTGGACAACGTGGTCGCTGATGCTCTCTCTCGGTTTCAGTGGGAAAAGTTTTGAGAGTTGGCGCCGGAGGCAGAGCATCAGGGAGTGCCGTGTCCATCAGAGATGTGGAAGATTGCCCTGGAAGAATAACGGGATGGATCCAGCGGTCAGTGAGCGAGGGGACGTGGAGAGCATACAGGAGAGTATGGGACGAATGGGCTGCTTTCCAGGGTCAGGCCGCAGGGGGAGAGGGTGAACCGAGGCTGCTTTTCATTTATTTTATCGCCAGGCACATGGAGAATGGTATTTCCGTGTCGAGGCTGGGGAAAGTTATGGCGGCCATGGCATTTTGGTGCAAGCTCGGTGGAGGGTGCGATTGGACAAAGGAGTTCTGGGCACGTCAGGCAGTGAAGGGCTATAGGAAAGGGAAGTCGCAACGGGACGAGCGACGGCCGGTAACGTTCGAACTGTTGGGCAGAGTGGTGGACACTCTGCGTGTGGTTTGCTCGTCCGGTTACGAGGTGGGGCTTTTCCGCGCAGCTTTCGTGCTGGCTTTCTTTGGGGCTTTCCGGATTGGGGAGCTGGTTAGTTCCTCAAAGAACAGAAGGGATGGATTGGCAGTGGGGGATGTGCGGTGCTTGGGGGACAGGTTGGTATTGCACCTTCGGAGATCAAAGACGGATCAGCAGGGCCGAGGCAAGGATGTGGTGGTTTTCGCCATTCCGGACGCCAAACTCTGCCCCGTCTTGGTCACGAGGGTGTTTTTGCAAGGTAGGCCAGCTGGGGACGGCCCCCTGTTGGTACACAACAATGGTGAGGCGCTGTCGCGCTTTCAATTCATAGGAGTCTTCCGAAAATGTTTGCGGGAGCTGAATATGGGGGATCTGAGATTTTCCTCACATTCATTTAGGATTGGGGCGGCAACGGAAGCGGTCAGGTGGGGTTTGACAGAGGAGGCGGTAAAACAGATCGGGAGGTGGGAATCCAGGCGTTTCAGGTCATACGTTAGGACGGATTTAGTGGAATGAGGGTTGTTGACATGAAAAGGTGTGTAGTGCCGACATGGTTTCGTGTGGTACATTAATGTGAGGTTTACCGGAACTTTGTTGTTTTTCTTCCAGATTCAACACCAAGTCTCGTATGGATTATGGGACATTCCTATGTTTGCTGGGGAGCCAGAAGGGGTGATGACAGACCAGACGGTAGACAGCTGGGGTTCTCTAGGAGGGAAGCTCATATAAAGTGGTTGGGTTTCCCGCGGAAGCGCTCAAGTTTGCGAGATGGGATAGGCCTCCTGAAGTCTTAGTTATTCATGTTGGGGGTAACGATTTGGGGCTTAGGACCAAACTCGACGTCACTAGGGATATAAAATATGATTTTTGCCGACTTCAGGCGGCCTTCCCTAACACTGTCTTGGTTTGGTCAGACATGATTGCCAGGACTTCATGGCGTTTTGCCAGGTCAGTGGAGTTACTTAACAAAGCCAGGAAAAAGGTCAACCAGGAGGTCAGTAGGTTTTTTATTAAGCATGGGGGGTTGGCTATCAGGCATAGGGAATTAGAGGTCGACACTTGGCGTTATCTGAGGGCTGATGGAGTTCACCTGAACCCAGTTGGCACAGATATGTGGGCCATCGGTATTCAGGATGGTATTGAGCGAGCACTTAGGGTGTGGAGGTGCGCTCAAGGTTAAGGTGTTAACCTTGTTTGCGGTGGCGGATGTTGGCTGACGTAGGCATAGAGAAGAAACCCCCTCCCCACAGAAAACTTGATGCGGGACCCATTGGAGATATGGGCCCGTTTGGTATATTCCTTATAAGTGATGTAGGGAATATGGTGGATGACTGCACTGCGGGAATAGTTTTGTCTCTGAGCTAGTATGTCAGCTTGAGGCCTAGTTACAGTTGAGATGACCGCAGTGCACGAGTTGTTGATTATGGTAATTTGGGTGGGGGGGGGGGGGGTAATGTCCTGCTATAGGCCTACGTCACGTGTTCTTGATTTTGTTTATTGGATTGTTTATTTGTTTATAAAAGTTATTTATAAAGTTATTTATATATTTTTGTTATTTAATAAAGGGGCTGCTACGGCCTATTTTACACTCCAGCACGGTGTGGTCTCCATTACTGGGTAAGGTAAGGGGGTGGGAGTGTATAGCTGGGCAGCTCAGAAATGTAGCTATGTGGTACTTGGTCATGGATTGAGGCGGGTTTCGTTAAAAACTTGGTGCTGTTTTATGGGGGCATTCTTGCAGGAACTTGAAACTACGGCTTAACTGCGACAACATGGGTGTTGTGCAGGTGATCAATAGCATGTCGGCTTCTTCGCCTCCTGTCATCAGGTTGATGCGACAGTTGGTGTTGCGCTGCATTAAATTGAACATATTGCTATATGCTGTGCATATTCCAGGAGTAGACAACACTCTGGCTGATTCTTTGTCTCGCTTTCAGTGGGACAAGTTCAGGGAGCTGGCTCCAGGAGCGAGGAAGGAAGGGGTTCCCTATCCAGGTTGGATTTGGGAGCTGGCGTTAGGACCGCCGAGGGATGGATACGGCAGTCGGTGAGCATGTCTACATGGTTGGCCTATGAGAAGGTATGGAAAGAGTGGGAGGATTTGCAGATGAGAGGGGTGCGGAGGGTATGGTAGGTAGTATGTAGATGAGATGGGTGCTGAGTAGGGATGGGCCCAGTGTTCGATTCAAGCCCGTTCGGCGAGCCCAGAACTATTTGGGCCGTTCGCATCACATTCGTGTGATGTGAACGGCCCGCAATGCACTGCGCCAGTCGCAGTGCATTGCTGGCTGATGATTGGCCAAGCATGCACTGTGACCCCGCATGCTTGGCCAATCACAGCGCCGGCAGCGAGGAGAGACATAATTGGCTACAGGCAGGATGCCTGTAGCCAATTATAGCTCAGCGGGTTTAGTACACGCCCCACAGTATAAAAGGCCGCCGCTGTGGCGGCCTAGTGCACTGTGTTCCGGCTGTGACTGTGATATAGGCAGACTGCTGATGCTGATTCATTATCATTACTGAATACTGATCATTTGAATATATATTCATTCTGCTGATTGCACTGCTGCTCACAGTATCTGCAGTGCTGTGCTGTCTTATACATTCTGCTGTGCTGAGTTATGACATTATCTGCTGCTGAGTCTAACTTTATCTGCTGTGATTCTGGGGATTAGTCTGGTGTGTGTGTGCTGTTAGTACAGCATTGCAGTATCACCTTTATACTCTTTATACTTTATACTTGAGTACAAAGCTGCACATTTTTAGGTGGGTGGGTGGGGTCAGTGGGCAGTAGGGTGACCAAATTTCCAAACTGGCATTCGGGGACAACTTTGCCAAGGACCGGGGGGGGGGGGGCGTATGTAGTCTCGGGGTTGACGGTAAATTCAGAAGCAGGGGGAATTTGTTGGGTGAATGGCTGGTGCTAGCACTGAAATCATTCTGACACCATGCTTAGTATGGTGTCATGATGATCAAATCACATTATTTCTATTATTACATTGTAATATAAAATGAAATAGTTCAACTCACCATAACGTAGAGGGAACCCTGAGCTTGTTATTTGCCACGAGATGCAGCGGGTCATTTACCACCATCGCCTGCCACCAGATGCAGCGTGCCACTTGCCACTGTCTCCTGCTACCAGTTGCCGCTTGTCACTTGCCACTGTCTCCTGCCACCAGATACCACTTGTCACTTGCCAATGTTGCCTGCCACCAGATGCCGCTTGTCACTTGCCACCGTTGCATGCCACCAGATGAAGCATGTCACTTGCCACCGTTGCTTGCCACCAGATGAAGCATGACACTTGCCACCATCACCTGCCACCAGATGAAGCGTGTCACTTGTCACCTGCTGCCAAAGAGAGGGCAGGGAGAGAGAGACAGGGGGGCAGGGGGGACAGGGAGAGAGAGGGGAGGGGGGACAAGGAGAGAGAGGGGAGGGGGGACAGGGAGAGAGAGAGGGCAGGAAGAGAGAGAGGGGGAGGGGGCAGGAAGAGAGAGGGGGAGGTTGGTAAGGAGCCTACGGGGGAGCAGTCCACCCCCCCGGCAAAACGAACCATGCGGGCCAGCGCTGGAGGGCCCAGGAGGCAGACAGGCCGCAGGCCTAGTGTGGGAAGCGGGGCCTCGGGCCTAGCATGTGGAGGATCCCCGGGAGCGAGTAGCAGTGCTATCACAGCCTCACCTGCCCCTGCAGCTCTGCATGAGGTGGGGGGAAGTAGGAACAGTGGGGGAGGGGGGCGGAGGGGGCGTAAGAGACAGGAGGATGGCCGGCGCAGCAGGTTCCTCAGGGACTACATCCCCCCAGCAGCTCTGCACGAGCAGGGGGGTGGGGATTTACGGGCCACTCGGGCGACGGCCAGGAGGGGGGTGTCAGCCCCCAGACGTGCCACAACAGCGGATCCCCCTGCGGCTCTGCACAAGTCGGGGGGGGGCAGAAGGGGCAGTGGAGCAGCTTCTGGGGGAGGGTGGGGGGCAACGCAGCAGAGGGTGCGAGGGGTGGCCGGACGCCACCAGCCATCACAGCAAGGGCATATGTCGGCAGGAGTGGAGCCCGGACTGGCCCGCCTGCTCCGGTGAGGGGAAGGTCAGTACAGCCAGGAAGTAGAGCTCAGCCTGAAGCAGGTGCAGGAGGAAGGAGGCACGCTAATTACAGGAGCCCCTCTCCTAGGGAGCGTTCCTTGTCGTTTGCACAGGAAGAAGACTCACGGTCGGAAGGCGAATTGTCGGAAGAGGAGGAGGAGCTCAGTCGCCCTATCCCGCCGGTGGAGGCACAAGCAGCGGCTGTGGGCTCTTGGTTTCAAGATTCCATGCACACTGTCAGTGATTCCCCCGCTGGCCAAAAACTTGAAATCAGCCCTGCAACACCCTAGGGTGGTGTCGGAAAAACTGGCCAAGGAGGTGGCTTTGGGTAGGATGGCGGGACCGTTTGAGGAGAAGCCATTCGGGGATTTAGTAGTGTCCCCGTTAGGGGTGGTACCCAAAAAGGAGCCGAATAAATTTCGGCTGATCCATCACTTATCGTTTCCCAAAGGGGGTTCGGTAAATGATTTTATAGATCCCGAAGCGTGCACGGTGTCGTACATGTCGTTTGATGCCACAGTGCGTTGGGTTAGGCGGTACGGAAAAGGGGCACTGATGGCAAAATCTGATGTGGAAGCAGCATTTAGACTTTTACCAGTGCACCCGGATAGTTTTCGGTTATTAGGTTGTTGTTGGCAGGAAAAATTTTATGTAGATAGGGTGTTCTATTTCCTGCGCCATGTTTGAAGCTTTTAGTTCTTTTTTGGAATGGGTGGTGAGAGATGTTACAGGGATTGATTCCGTCATCCATTACTTGGATGATTTTCTGTGTGTGGGCCCTCCCTCTTCCAATGTGTGTGCGATACTCTTGTCCACGTTGCAGCACATTGCGGCAAAATTTCCGGTGCCATTTTCTCAGCCGATAAAACGGAGGGTCCTCGGACAGAGTTGAGTTTCTTAGGGATAGTGATCGATTCCGTGGCTATGGAATGTAGGTTGCCCGACGAGAAGCTGGGGGATCTGAGAAGGGTAGTTCGGGAAATCCATGGGTGTAAGAAGGTGCAGTTGCGCACGTTAAAATCACTATTGGGGAAATTTAATTTTGCGTGTAAATCATTCCCATGGGGAGGGTATTTTGTCGAAGGTTGTCGGCAGCGACGGCGGGGGTGAGGGCCCCAAAACATTTCATTAGGTTGACAAGGGAGCATAGGAAAGACCTGCGGATATGGGATAATTTCCTGGAAGTATAATGGCAGTTTGGATGTCGGGACCGGTGAGCAACTTCGACGTGGAGTTGGTGACGGAGGTCGCAGGATCGACAGGATATGGGGCGTTTTTCCAGGGTCAGTGGAGTGCGGAACCTTGGCCGCAGTCGTGGGTGGAGGCTGGATTTCAGAAGAATTTAGTACTCCTGGAACTGTTTCCGGTGGTGCTGGCTTTAGAATTGTGGGGGCAGTCTTGCAGGAATCTCAAGTTAAGGTTGAACTGCGGCAACATGGGGGTGGTGCAGGTGATCAACAACATGTCTGCAGCTTCACCTCCTGTCATACGACTGATGCGACAGTTGGTGTTGCGTTGCATGCGGTTGAACATCTTTCTATATGCTGTGCATATCCCTGGCGTGGAGAACACACTAGCTGACGCCTTGTCTCGCTTTCAGTGGGACAAGTTCAGGGAGCTGGCGCCGGAAGCAAAAGAGGAGGGTGTCCCATGCCCAGGCTGGATTTGGGAGTTAGCATTGGAGCCGCGGCGGGCTGGATACAGCGGTCTGTAAGTGAGTCGATGTGGTCAGCATATTCCAAGGTATGGAAGGAATGGACTGACTTACAATCTGAAGCGGAGGCCGGGGGGGATGATCCGGGGGCCAGGTTGTTGCTGCTTTATTTGGTGTCTAGAGATATGGAAGAGGGCAAGTCAGTGTCAGCGATTGAAAAGAGGATGGCTGGGCTTGCGTTTTGGTTTAAATTGCGGAGAAGGGAGGACTTGACAAAGGACTTCTGGGTGAAGCAGGCAATAAGGGGCTATAGGAAGTCACGTAGGAGCAAGGACAAGCGGCGCCCGATCACATTTGCGAATTTGGTAGCGATGGGGGGACAGTTGACATGGGTGTGCAAATCAGGGTATGAAAAGAGGTTGTTTTTGGCGGCGTTTTCGCTAGCATTTTTTGGTGCATTTAGGATTGGGGAGTTGGTCAGCCCCTCGAAAGAGGTGGCGGGAGGTTTGCTGGCTCAGGATGTGGAACTGTGGGAGGACAGGGTTTCGGTCAGGTTGCGGAAATCAAAAACGGATCAAAGAGGCAAGGGGATACAGGTGAGTTTATATGCGCTACAAGGATGTGGGGTTTGCCCGGTAAAAGCGGTGGCAAGTTTTTTAGCGGTAAGATGGTCCATTGTTGCTGCATGCGGATGAAGCTTACCTGTCCAGATTTCAATTCATGGCAGTTTTGAGAAAGTGTTTGGGGAGGCTGGGATTGAATAGTCACGCCTATGCTTCCCACTCCTTCCGCATTGGGGCAGCTACAGAGGCCGCCAGGCGCAGGTTGGATGAAGTGGATGTGCAAAAGTTGGGGAGATGGGAATCTCAGCGATTCCGTACCTATATTCGGCCACAGTTGGTTTGCGAATAAAAAAAAAAAAACAGTGGGGGTCTGGGTTACAGTGTGGGGTGCCGTATAATTGTGGGGTAGTGTGTTGGGGCCGTGTTTGGGAATGCTGTGCTTGTTGTTTCAGATGCAGGGCGTCAACTCCTCGTCTGGATCCTCGTGCATTCGTATGTGTGCTGGGGTGCCAGGAGAGGGGACGTGAGACCACGTGGGAGAGACGCTAAGACAGGCAGATATCTACAACACAAAGCAACTCGCCTCGGCAAAATAAAACTTTTTTTTTTATTCCCAAACTAACTGAGGCCGAATATTAGTGCAGAATCGCTTAGATTACCATCTCCCCATCCGTCGCACATCCACCTCTTCCAGCCCACACCTGGCGGCCTCAGTGGCCACCCCAATGCGGAAGGAGTGTGAGGCGTAGGCGAAACTATCCATCCCCAACTTCCTTAAACATTTCCGAAGAACCGCCACAAACTGAAACCTTGACAGATTGGATTCAACCTTGTGGACCAAAAAGGGGCCACCCACTCCCGGTCTTATTCTCGCAAAATCCCCTACCACTTTAACCGGGCATATTGAACAACCCTCCACTGCATACAAAGAAACCTGTACCCCCACACCTTTTTGGTCCGTTTTAGACTTCTGCAGCTGCACTGACACCCTGTCCTCCCATACCACCACATCCTCCAACAGTAGACTGCCCGCCCTCCCTTTTGCCGGGCTAACCAACTCCCCTATGCGAAATGCCCCAAAAAATGCCAGTGAAAAGGCAGCTGAAAACAACAAATGCTCGTACCGATCGTTACAAACCGAAACCAACTGTTCCCCCAAAGCTACTAAATTCGCAAACGTAATAGGCCGTCTAGTATCTCTAGTCCTGTGCTCTTTACGGTATCCCTTAATGGCCTGTTTTACCCAAAAATCCTTTGTCCAATCCACTTTCATCTGCAATTTAAACAAAAAGGCCAACCCCACCATCTTCCTTTCTATGGACGATATCGACTGCCCCCCTTCCATGTTCCTGGACACAAAATACAGCACTAGAAGATGCCCTGACGACTCATACTTACCAACCCCTGCCTCTCGCAGCAACGCACCCCACTCGCTCCACACCTTCTGGTACGCTGCCCACGTGGACGTACTTACCGACCGCTGTATCCATCCCGCGGCGACTCTAGTGCCAAATCCCATATCCAGCCCGGGCAAGGAACGCCCACCTTCTGTGCCTCCGGCGCCAGAACCCTGAACTTGTCCCACTGGAAGCGAAACAGAGAATCAGCCAATGTATTTTCAACTCCCGGAATGTGCACAGCATAAAGAAAGACATTCAATTGCAAGCAGCGAAACACCAACTGTCGCATCAGCCGAATGACAGGTTGTGAAGACACCGACATGCTATTGATGACCTGCACTACCCCCATGTTGTCGCAATTTAAGCACAATTTTAAATTGCGGCAGGACTCGCCCCACAATTCCAGTGCTAATACTACCGGAAAAAGTTCCAGGAGCACCAAATTCCGCAGAAAGCCAGCCTCAACCCACGCCTGTGGCCATGGTTCCGCACTCCACCGTCCCTGGAAGTACGCCCCATATCCAGTAGATCCAGCGGCGTCTGTCACCAACTCCACGTCGAAGTTGCTCACCGGGCCAGACATCCACATGTGATGATTGCAGAGTGCACCAGTATTACTATTTACATCGCTTTGATGACGGCTTGGTTCGCGGTCAATAATTAGTAACCTGGCTGCCCAGGGGGGATTTTTGAAGATTGTAAATGGTGCTCTAGAACTATGATCTGTGGGCTGCAGCACTGATCATTTTATTCTGACGGTGTTTTGTTTTGAGTGGATGCAGGAATATGTTCAGCTTGCTGGAAAACAAATAGCATGTACTAGGGTGGCACTGATACCGGTATCGTTGCTGATACTAAGCATTTGCAAGAGTACTTGTACTAGTGCAAATGCTCCAATATCTAAATCCAATACTTTCTGTGCGATTTGAGCTTATACAAAATGAATGGGCTCAAATCGCACTGTAAAGAATCACATGTGATTTGAACAGGAATGTGGTGCGATTCCTGTCTGAATCACATGCAGTTTCCCACACCTCTGCTGTGTGAATCCAATTGTAGCGATACCCCCAGTTAAGAGGGCCGCTGATTTGTTTTGGGTCCCTGAGTGCAGCTCCACCAACCCCCGGCAATTTGCTCTACCCGCTCTGGCACAGTTAGTCAAGGGGTATGTATCTATGCACATATAAACATCACTTATACTCTAAGTGTAATGGGTATGAACTCACAAGCAGACTGCTGAGATAAGAATAACTGGCTTTACTTTATCAGTAAGGAAAGAAATAGTAACATGCATTTAAACATATGACTTACAATACTTTAGCAGGTCCCTGCAATATGCACTTTAACATGTACACATATATGTATCAAACTAGCAATGGGGAGACGGAGCGCCAAGTATAGCGACCGTCTGCTATGCACCCCTGAGGTGCAATAAATCTATCTGCGCCTACCTAATGGACCAGGCCTGATCCCTAGCAATAGAGCTCAGTCCTTGAATAAGTACAGTAATCTTCACCGGCAATAGATCTGTAGAGGTGGTGCACATGTAGCTTTAAATGGTATACTTGTAATCCACAGAAAGTAACATCTGCTGCTCTGAGGTAAATTATGCCTTGGCAGTTCAGTAGGCATGAAAGTGTGTGTATCAATGCAGGATGAGCCTTTCAGCTCTCTCACCAATCCTTGGGTACCGTCCTCAGCTCCAGTCCCTCCAATGGCGGCCTCCGGTCTCCTCAGTCACAGCCCCTGCGCTCCGGTCCTCAGCTCCGACCGACCGACTGTAGGGAAGAGTCTCCGCTCCGCTGCTGCTGACTCTGAGGGATGAGAGTCTCACTCCATCTGCTGCAAGGCCCAGGCTTCAGGCCTTCAGCAGACCCGGTCCGCACAGGTGTCTCCTCAGGAACCAGTCTCCGCGTCACCAGCTCAGTCAGAAGAGGCGTCCCAGACAGGCGCGGCATCAGAAGAGGAAGAGGCGGTCTCTCCTCCTCCTTTTTATAACCTCCCCCAGCAGCCTCTCGGGCGGAAACAAGCAGCCCGGGAGCCTGGGGAATTATGGGGGATGTAGTCTCTTCTACTAAAAGGGGTACGACCCCGCTACACAATCTTGTCACAATGACTTCAGTCTGGGTTCACACAGGAGTGGTGCGGAAAACCACATGTGATTCAGACAGGAATCGCACCACTTTCCTGTTCAAATCACATCTCATTCTTTACAGATTTGAGCCCATTTGAGCCCACTCATTTTGTATAGGCTCAAACCGCACCGCAAAGGTATTGGCAACTAGTATCAGTGAGTACTTGAGCTATTGTTGGTACAAAACAGGTATTGGTGGAACCCTAGTGTGTAACCAGCTTTAGACAATGTGTTGGGGTGTTTAATGAACTCAAAGACAAAGCTCCTGGGCAAACAAATCTGCATAGGTGAGAATAAAGATAACAGGGAAAACATTTGTCACTGTTAGTACTTATGCACAAGAACACTATACTGTAGGTATAGCATACACTATACAATCTGATTGTACAATCTCTGCACAATCTCCTTTAGATTTACGAAAACTTTGTAATAGATGGACAACCTAAACAATTAATTTAAGTAGTAACCAATCAGGCATACCTTTGTACTACATAGTTGGTGGTAGAGCCAAAATATATTGTACAATCAGATTGTATAACGTATGGTAAGCTGGAGGCTGGCCATAGATGGATCGTTTTTATTTTTTTATCAGTCAGCGTATGATTGAAAAAAAATTCATGGATCCCCCCAATCCACACAACTAGGGTGGATGAGGGAATCCTTTCTGCTGAGACATCGATGTCAGTGCTGCAAATCTAAGGAAACATTTCTGCTGGTTGGAGAGAAGTTCATCATTAAATTGATGTCTCTTTAGCAAGAATGACTACAGAAGGATTGAAACTTGTCCGGTCCTTGCTGGACCAGTTACATTTTTATCCATCTATGGCCAGGTTTAGTAGCTCATGTTTTCTTATGCCTGGGGAGCTCAGAAAGCCTCCATGTATATGAGTTCTTTAGGACCCATTCACATGTGGAGCAGACATGTGAGTCCTGCACAGGACACACATGTCTGCTCCACATG
Source organism: Lithobates sylvaticus (assembly GCA_028564925.1). NCBI lineage: Eukaryota > Metazoa > Chordata > Amphibia > Anura > Ranidae > Lithobates > Lithobates sylvaticus. The sequence continues at coordinate 612,587 of JAQSEC010004143.1, forward strand.
TGAATGGGTCCGAAAGAACTCATGTACATGGAGGCTTTCTGAGCTCCCCAGGCATAAGAAAACATGAGCTACTAAACCTGGCCAGGTTCAGAGCTGCAGGGGCAGCAGTGTCCTGGTCCTCTCTCCTAATGCTGACTGGGGATGCGACACCCTGCAGGCCCGTGGCCCCCACTCCCGCATGGACCCCGCGGCATGTGTTCCGCCTGGGCCCACCGGAAGGCTCTTTCTGTGCTCTCTTAGCTGGGGGGGTCGAATACTCCCGCCTCGGGTTCCTGGTGACCCTCTAGGGCCCAGCGATCGACCCTAGTGAGTACCTGGATGGCGGCCTAGAGATCCTGCCGTGTGCTTGAGTCCCGCAGTCCTCCGGTCGCCATTCGTCCTGGAGGCCCCGGACGTCCGCCATTTTGGGTGGATGAAAACGAGGAGCAGTGGGAAAAAACTGCCTCCTCGTGTGATTCTTCTACCGACTGAATTCTCTTAGCCACGCCCCTATTTATATGGCCGCTCCCCCCACTGTCGTACTGGCCTGCGCCTGCCTGGCCACACCCCTTAACTCACCCCCTGTGTGTCCTAGACACACCGTCATGTCCGGCCCTCCCCTACATTGCCCTGCGTTCCATTTTCGTTACGGCCCTCTCTGATCGGGCGGATGAAAGGTCCATGTCCACTCAGTTTATGCAGAGCTGACAGGGACACAGCCCGCCCTGCTGTGTAGACAGCCAGGTGCAACTGCCCTCCAATTAGATCCACATAGACAGATGAGGATGAATCCCCTTTGGAACTGGATCAGAGGTAGGCAGGTGTAAATTATACAAGTAAAGAGGTATGTTCTCATCTGAAAACAGTATTCCTTTTGGATAATCAAATTCATAACAGGCTGTAGAAAGATAAATATCCCTTGAGTACAAAGCTGCATATTTTTATTTTTTTATTTATTTTTAGGGTGACCACATTTCCAAACTGGCATTCGGGGACAATTTTGCCAAGGACCAGGGGGACGAATGTAGTCTCAGGGTTGACGGCGAATTCAGAAGTGGGGGGGATTTGTTGGGTGAATGGCTGGTGCTAGCACTGAAATCATGACATGTGAAGGACCTAATCCACAGTCCCTTAAGCCATCCATTAAACATAATATCTAACCCCTCCAAATCCCCTCACAAATGACATGACAAGATTTTGGAGTAAATGGCCTTGACGGCCTTTTATTAACAATTACCTTAAAATTAAATAAAAAACATTTTAAATAACTCTTAACCAACTTTATGTATGTAGCGCTACCCCCAGTTAAGAGAGCCGCTGGTTTGTTTTGGGTCCCTGAGTACAGCTCCACCAACCCCCGGCAATTTGGCTCTACCCGCTCTGGCACAGTTAGTAAAGGGGTATGTCCCTATGCACATAAAACTTAGCTTATACTCTAAGTGTAATTGGTATGAACTCACAAGCAGACTGCTGAAATAAGAATAACTGGCTTTACTTTTGTCAGTAAGGAAAAGAAATAGCAACATGCGTTTGAACATATGACTTACAATACTTTAGCAGGTCCCTGCAATATGCACTTTAACATGTACACACATATGTAACAACTGGCAGTGGGGAAACGGAGCGCCCAGTGTGGCGACCGTCTGCTATGCACCCCTGAGGTGCAATAAATCTATCTGCGCCTACCTAATGGACCAGGCCTGATCCCTAGCAATAGAGCTCAGTCCTTGTACTAGTACAGTGTTCTTCACCGGCAATGAATCTGTAGAGGTGGTGCACATGTAGCTTTAAATGGTGTCTTTGTAATCCACAAAAAGTAACATTGCTGCTCTGAGGTAAATTGCGCCTAGGCAGTTCAATAGGCATAAAACGTGTGTGTCAATGCAGGATGAGCCTCTCGGCTCTCTCACCAATCCTTGGGTACCGTCCTCAGCTCCGGTCCCTCCAATGGTGGCTCTGGTCTCTTCAATGGCGGCGTCCGGTCTCCTCAGTCACAGCCCTGAACTCCGGTCATCAGCTCCGTCCGACCGACAGTAAGGGGAAGTCTCCGCTCCGCTGCTGTGGACTCTGAGGGGTGAGAGTCTCACTCCATCGGCTGCAAGGCCCAGGCTTCAGGCCTTCAGCTCCGGTCCGCACAGGTGTCTCTGCTGGCTGTAGTCTCCGCGTCACACGCTCTGTCAGCAGAGGCAGGCCAGTCCTGTCAGGCCTCAGAAGAGGAAGTGTCCCAAGAGGAAGAGGCGGTCTCCGCTCTTCCTTTTTATAACCTCCCCCAGCAGCCTCCCGGGCGGAAGCAAGCAGCCTGGGAGCCTGGGGAATTATGGGAAATGTAGTCTCTTCCCCTAAAAGGGGTACGACCCCGCTACACACTCCCCCCACTTTGAATCTTTGGTCCCCAAAGACAGTGTTCAAACTACAAACTTTCTCGGGAACAACATTTTCACATAATTTGGACAGAGGAGCCTCCCACCAATTAGCATAAGATGGGGAGCTGTCCTGTCTACAGGTCACTTCAGTGTGGGCGACCTGTTTAACTGTGCCAGAGAGTGAGCTGGGGTTGCCCTCCACTAAATGAACAGCGGAAGGGTCAGGGCTTTCAGCACTTCTCCTTGCTGTGGTAACAGAGTCCTCTGAACTTTCTCCCATCTTGGGGTAAGTTAACTTCTTGGGAGGCTTCACAACTCTGCGAGCTCTCTGTTCTCTTGGAACTTCTTCAGGAACACATTCTGGCAATATCTCTGGTTCTGGAACATCTTCTTCTTGTTCTGGGTAGAGACCAGGGATATCTTCCCAGCACTCAGGCACATCACTGAATGGCACAAACTCTGTGGCTTCTGGGTTCAATGTGTTATCTTCCACATCTTCAGTAGGTGGAAGATCTATGGCAGAATTTCCTGGAGTTGAGGAAGGCCATAGCCATTCAAGTTCTCCTCTTTCTTCTTCAGGTTGGGGGTCCTCACCACCCCTAACTTGGGACGTCTGAGACCTAGTGTTAGGCCTGGGGGTATCCAGAATGGAAACAGATTCAGGTACGTCTCTTGCTGGAGGCATTCTGACTGCTTCAGTGAGTGGGAGCAAGTGATTCCTATGCCAGATCTTCAAAGGCCCCACTCTCCCTTCTGGCTTCAACTTGTAGACAGGCAATCCTGGAAGTTTCCTACAGATGATATATGGTTCTGATCTCCATCTATCAGCAATCTTGTGTTTCCCAGGGATCCCTAGATTCCGTAACAGTACACGGTCCCCAGGCTGTAGGTCCTGTACTCTAACTTTCAAATCAAAGTTCCTCTTATTTCGGGCCCCCCTCTGGTCGGAGGCCGCTTGAGCTTTCTCATAAGCTATCTTCAGACTGCGCCTCAGTCTGTCCACATATCCTTTGTGGGAGGCAGCAGAGGCATGGTCTAAGGAAATGCCAAAGGCCAAATCCACTGGCAATCTTGCTTCTCTCCCAAACATAAGTCGGTAAGGGGAGAAACCTGTCACATCACTTGTGGTGCAGTTGTAGGCATGCACCAGAGCTGATATGTGTTGACTCCAATGTTGCTTCTTCTCTGTTTCTAAAGTTCCCAACATGTTCAATAGTGTCCTGTTGAACCTTTCAGGCTGGGCATCACCTTGGGGGTGATATGGTGTAGTCCTAGTCTTCTCTACTCCCAGAGAATCTAGTAGCTTCCTGATCAGGCGACTCTCAAAGTCCCTTCCTTGGTCTGAATGGATTCTCTGTGGCAGTCCATAGTGAACAAAGTACTTCTCCAAAAGTACCTTGGCTACTGTAGAGGCCTTCTGGTCCTTGGTTGGGAAAGCCTGAGCATAACGAGTGAAATGGTCGGTTACCACCAGAACATTTCCCAATCCGCTCAAATCGGGTTCAAGGCAGAGAAAATCAATGCATACCAGATCCATTGGGCCTTCACTCTGTAGGTGGCCCATTGGGGCAGCTTGATGGGGTAAAGTCTTTCTCTGAATGCATCTTGCACAGGAATGGCAATACTCCTCCACTTCGGCCCTCATGCAGGGCCAATAAAACCGGTCTCTGACAAGTTGGAAGGTTCTCTCTGCTCCCAAGTGACCATGCTGGTCATGTAAGGCAATCAGCACAGTCTCTCGATGCTTTTCTGGGAGAAACAACTGCCACTTGTCTTCTGGGCCATCAGAGGGGCCCCTTCGGTAGACTACCCCCTGATGCACCTGTAGCTTGTCCAACTCTCTCCTCAGTAGGCGAGCTTCTTTAGAAGGGTGAAGGCGAAGTCCCTCTGGACTCTTGTCTTCCAGGGCTTCCAGGACCAATCTCCCCATGGGATCTTCCAATTGGTCACACCTCAGCTCCTTCTTGGACAGCTTCGGTAGGCACTCTTCTGCTAGTTGAGTTACCCCACAGTAACACTTCGGGACTCCCACTGTGGTAACTCCTATCTCTTCAGCTCTGGATCCTCCTCTGGCTTGGAGTTCAGCTCCTTGACAAAGGGCTCGCACTCCATCTGGTGCCACTTGGGTCCAGTCTTCCCAGTCATCGACCATGACATGGGATCTTCGGGACAGGGCATCTGCATCCCTATTTCCAGCCCCTGGTCTGTACTTGAGACTGAAATTGAATCCAGACAACGCCGCCAACCATCTGTGTCCAGTTGCATCCAGCTTGGCGGTGGTGAATAGATAGGTCAAGGGGTTGTTATCTGTCTTTACAGTAAACTCGGCCCCATACAGATAGTCTCTCAATTTGTCCACAACTGCCCACTTGAGGGCTAAGAACTCCAACTTGTGGGTGGGATAGTTCTTCTCGGAGGGGTCAGGCTCCGGCTCACATAAGCCACTGGTCGTAGCTGGTCTTCATACTCCTGGTAGAGTACTCCACCTAGGCCCTCATGGCTGGCATCAACGTGTAGCTCATATGGTCTAGTGGGATCAGCGTAGGCCAAAACTGGGGCTGTGGTGAGACTTCTCTTCAAGGTTCTGAAAGCCTCTTCACACCTTGAATTCCACTGGTCTTTGACCGATTCACCAGGCCTCCTAGGCCCCATTCCATCCTCCTCTCCTTCTGTCTTCAGCAGCTCGTTGAGGGGTTTGGCAATGCGGGCAAATCCATCCACAAACCTGCGGTAGTAGGAGCAGAACCCCAAGAAAGACCGAAGTTCTGTAACTGTTGTGGGCCTTGGCCACGAAGTAACTGCCTCCAGCTTCTCAGGGTCTGTAGACACTCCTTTTTCAGACACTATGTGTCCCAGATAGTTCACAGAAGACTGATAGAACCGACACTTCTCTGGAGAAAGTTTAAGTCCCTCTTCACTGAGCCTCTTCAGTACTTTCTCCAATCTGGCTTCATGTTCTTCCAAAGTCTTTCCAAAGACAATTACATCGTCCAGGTACACAAGGACTTCTATGAGGTTCATGTCTCCAACTGTCCTTTCCATTAGGCGTTGAAACGTAGCAGGAGCTCCAGATAGGCCCTGGGGCATCCTGTTGAACTCAAAGAATCCCACTGGGGTTATGAAGGCAGTCTTTTCTCTATCTTCTGGATGCATGGGGATTTGGTAATACCCACTCTTGAGGTCCATCACACTGAACCACTTAGCTCCAGATAAACTCTGCAAGGCATCTTCTATCCTTGGCGTGGTGTACTGGTCAGGAATGGTCCTCCTGTTGAGAGTTCTGTAGTCAATGCAGAGTCTCAATGACCCATTCTTCTTCCTGACTACCACAATTGGGGAGGCGTAGGGGCTTCTGGACTCCCTAATCACTCCCGTCTTCTTCAGTTCCGCAAGCTGCTCCCTCAGATCCTCCAGATCTGCTAGCGGGACTCGCCTCACTCTCTCTCTGAATGGCTTGTCCTCTTGCATGCGGATTCGATGGGTGGCACTCCTCGCACACCCCACATCAAACTCATCTTTAGAGAAAATCTTCTCCCATCTGGTCAGCTGGGCCTTGGCTCTCTCTTTCCAAGCTCCAGGTAGGTTTGGGTTTTCCATGGAGAGTTTCTTCCAAACATCTTCTCCTTCACCCGTCCCCTTCACTTCTGACCAGCCAACTGGGACAGCAGGACTCACCTGTCCCAGAAGCATCCTGGCAGGGATCTCCACGGGCCTCTCCGTGGGGTTCCTCACACTGACAGGGACTCTTCCTCTAGCCTTCTTCAGGTCCTTCAGTGAAATTACTTCTGGTATCACCTCCAGACCTGAGTGACCCTCCATTGGGTCGGGTTCCAACATTACAAAGGGGCCAGGCTGCTCCCAAGTAAGTTTTACCGTGGCTCTCATGCAGGTCACCTCTCCAGGCTGTAACACTGCTCCTTCTTTTCCAAGCCTCCATACCCTTCCTATCCCCTCACTTGGGGTCTTCTGCTCTAGGACCAACCGCTGGTAGGCCGCCTTCAGCATGGGATGGATCTTGGGAGTTGAAAGATTCTCTTTCTTCACCAGGGGGGTCAGAAGCCTTCTGACTAGGTCCGTGTTCGTCCCTATGATCAGGGACGTCTTGCTGGTTCCTGGTGGGCGGGGACACACCACTGCTAAGGTGTCGAACACTTCAGACTTCCCAGCTACAGATGGGTCAAACGTCAATCTGATGGGTAAGTATCCATCATAGGGGAAACTCTGAGTTCCCAATCCCCTTATCTCCAACTCTTCTATCTTCTGTATAGGCAGATGACTCAGGTATCTGTCATAGAAGTCCCTGTACAACAGGGTCACTTGTGCTCCAGTGTCCAGGAGGGCCTTCGTGTACACTCCTTCCACTTGGATGGGTACAGTAGGAGATGGACCAACTAGCTCCTCTGGGTAGGGCCTAGTTGATGCTGTCCTCTTCTTTGGACTCTTTGCTTTACCAGCACTCGATTTGCACTTGCTCCTTTCTTGAGCCTGGTATGCATTGATTTTCTCCCTCTTAGTGGGAGTGTGAACCCGTTGAGGGATATTGTTATCTCTCACTTTGAAGAGTTCACGTTTGGGGGTGCTGTGTCTCTCCGGAGGGGTCTTGCCCCCTTTCTCTGGAGTGCACCTTGGTTGAGGATCCCTGGGTTCCTTCCGAGGGGTTTGGTCTCCTCGCTTTCTCTTCCTGTTGTGCTTCTTGGAGCTCACTGAAGGTGATGGGCACCCGGTTGACTCCTTCACCGGGGCCTTTTGGCGTTTCCCGCCGGCTGGCGGCTTTCTGCCTTCTTCTTCTTGGGACTGGCACATACAGCTGCAATGTGGCCCACTCCGCCACAGTTAAAGCAAATCATCTCACCGTAGTCAGGTGGGGATGCTGGTGCTGGAACAGCTGGAAACAATTCCCTCCTGGTTGCTTCTTTCTTGGGACTGGGCGTCTCTTTCGCCACAAGAGATGTCAGTATCTCCATCATCTGGGACATCTGCAACTTCAGGGCATCTACCTCTGTGTCTCTTTCAGGGGTTAAGGCCGTCCTGACCGTGGCCACTGGAAGTTTTGTAGACCCCATCACCTGCTTTTCCCTTTTCTCTTCCAACATGGCCTCTTCTTCTCTGACCATTCGGATGAGGTCAGGGTAGTCCAGGCTCTTCCCATCCTGCCGGGTGCGTAGAATTAGTGCGACAGGGTCCAAGGGTTGGGCTCCCCTCATCACCTGCTGGGCACGGGCTTCATCTACCTTCCCTGGATCTATCCCCTTCTTCAGGATAATCCTATGCAGGATCTTGTCTATGCGTCCCATGTACTCTGACAGCTTCTCCCCTGTCTTCTGGTAACAGTGTTCCAGTTGATAGGTAAGTTCTGTGACTTTTTCTGTCCCACCAAACACACCCTCCAGGATGTCTATGTAGTCCTGGGCAGTGCAATCCTTTTTGCTTGTCTTCAGATTGCGTATGGCCTCTAAGGCAGGTCCTTTTAGGCTCTCAACAATCCTTTGCTTCTTTCTGCCTTCTGAGACCTCCCATTCTTCTAGGGCCTGCGTGGCACCATCTAACCACTCTTCAAACCCCTCTTCTCCCGAGGGTACAGGCGTCCTCCCTGAAAACATCCGGAGTTTCCTGTATCCCGACATTGGGTAATCCCCGGGGTCTCTTCTGCACTGAGTCACAATCTCCCCTAGGACAGCAAACAGTTCTGCACTAAGAGTAGTGTGTGCGGGTGCGGGACTTTCCGCGCCCTTCTGCTCCTCCTTCTTTGGGGATAGAATGGCTTTCATAGGAGAACCTTCTCCCTTGCGCGGCAGCGCATGCAGCACTTGGTAGGCCTGACCATTCGGTGCCTGTATGCTTTGGCTCCTGAACTGCTCTGGAGTCTCTTCCTTCCATTCTATTAAGGCGTATGTGTACCCAGCATCATTTCTCATGTCCATTATCCATGACTTCTGGCATGGGGATAATGACATTATGAGCTGCTTGACTGCCTCTCTCTGCCATATCCCTGGCAGTTCAATGACTGCTGCTGCAGCTGGGTCAGCGGCCCATGTTGCGGACCACCGCCCCACTTCTATTGGGTCCATGCCGGTACCTTCTGGCGGCTTTTCCCGCTGACTCAGGATCCCGGATTACGAGCCCCCACGTGTAGCGCTACCCCCAGTTAAGAGAGCCGCTGGTTTGTTTTGGGTCCCTGAGTACAGCTCCACCAACCCCCGGCAATTTGGCTCTACCCGCTCTGGCACAGTTAGTAAAGGGGTATGTCCCTATGCACATAAAACTTAGCTTATACTCTAAGTGTAATTGGTATGAACTCACAAGCAGACTGCTGAAATAAGAATAACTGGCTTTACTTTTGTCAGTAAGGAAAAGAAATAGCAACATGCGTTTGAACATATGACTTACAATACTTTAGCAGGTCCCTGCAATATGCACTTTAACATGTACACACATATGTAACAACTGGCAGTGGGGAAACGGAGCGCCCAGTGTGGCGACCGTCTGCTATGCACCCCTGAGGTGCAATAAATCTATCTGCGCCTACCTAATGGACCAGGCCTGATCCCTAGCAATAGAGCTCAGTCCTTGTACTAGTACAGTGTTCTTCACCGGCAATGAATCTGTAGAGGTGGTGCACATGTAGCTTTAAATGGTGTCTTTGTAATCCACAAAAAGTAACATTGCTGCTCTGAGGTAAATTGCGCCTAGGCAGTTCAATAGGCATAAAACGTGTGTGTCAATGCAGGATGAGCCTCTCGGCTCTCTCACCAATCCTTGGGTACCGTCCTCAGCTCCGGTCCCTCCAATGGTGGCTCTGGTCTCTTCAATGGCGGCGTCCGGTCTCCTCAGTCACAGCCCTGAACTCCGGTCATCAGCTCCGTCCGACCGACAGTAAGGGGAAGTCTCCGCTCCGCTGCTGTGGACTCTGAGGGGTGAGAGTCTCACTCCATCGGCTGCAAGGCCCAGGCTTCAGGCCTTCAGCTCCGGTCCGCACAGGTGTCTCTGCTGGCTGTAGTCTCCGCGTCACACGCTCTGTCAGCAGAGGCAGGCCAGTCCTGTCAGGCCTCAGAAGAGGAAGTGTCCCAAGAGGAAGAGGCGGTCTCCGCTCTTCCTTTTTATAACCTCCCCCAGCAGCCTCCCGGGCGGAAGCAAGCAGCCTGGGAGCCTGGGGAATTATGGGAAATGTAGTCTCTTCCCCTAAAAGGGGTACGACCCCGCTACATGTACTTTTGGGGTCTTCTCGGGGAACCCCACCCCACTGGTCACTGCGCCAAACTTCTTTAAACTTTAGGCCTCCGGTCGCAAGCCCCCAGACCCGGAGACAGTACTCAACTTTCGCAGTGACCTACCTTTAACCCCTTCCTGGTTAACCCCTCGTTAACCGGAAGGTACCTGATAACCCCCATCCACAGATGGGTACCAACCATGTTAACCCCATCCCACAGATGGGTACCATCCATGTTAACCCCCATCGCACAGATGGGTACCAACCATGTTAACCCCCATCGCACAGATGGGTACCAACCATGTTAACCCCCATCCCACAGATGGGTACCAACCATGTTATCCCCATACCACAGATGGGTACCAACCATGTTAACCCCCATCCCACAGATGGGTACCAACCATGTTATATATGCATATAACTACCATATTCTCTTCCTCCAAAGACCCAACCACTGCCACAGCACGAAAGGGGTAAGACCTTACCCTTGCGTGCACCCCCACATCCTCATTGCTCGCTGTATGCATTCCTGCAACCTCGAGCCCAAAGATCGATTACCACTTCTTCAAGGTGCACCCCACCGCTCCAAAGATACCTCCTTAAATCCATCTCCAGCTCTCTGTGACTTATAACCACACCCCCGTTCCTGAACACACACTTATTCCCTTCCAAGTTTTCTTTCCCACGGGTCCAATCAACCTTTTTTTTTTTTTTTTGTGCTGGCCAAGACGTACACCATATCTGACCAAACAATGACCCTCCCAGCTGAGCTTCCTGACAGGGGATGCCCAACTGCCTGCCGTCGGTCTGAACATCAGCTCTTCTGGCCCACCCCATTAAACATATGAGTAAACCGGGATACACCCTAGGCCAACTTATCCACCTATAAAAAGGAAAAATTACAGCACAAAACCGTAAATTCCCCCATATTAACACTAACATAAAACCCGAAACAACAAAACCTCTTTGACCCGACGCTGCAACCCATGTGGGTGAACGTAAAAAACCCAATATGTCAGAGTCCCACCTACCAATGCGTTTATCTGTATCATCACTGAGGCCGACCCTGGAAGCCTCCACGCCATTTGAGAAAGAATGAGAGGCATAACTTTTGGATGGAAGCCACCGCTGTCAAACTTTCCTGGCAGCACGGCAAATGACAACCCATGGCTATGTAGCCTAAAAGAGGCCTGTGAACCCAGGCCGCATGTCACGTAAGGATTACGCTCCCCCTACCGGACCATTTTGTGACTCCGTAATCCTGCACTCTTCCAGTCGCATGTCCTTACTGGTCCGATCGGTTTTCGACCTTCTTACCCACATTCCGACCGAATCTCGCAAATAACCCCCCACCAGCAGCCCCCCTTTCGAGACCATTCCGAAGGGCTGGCAGCTCGCTTATTGGTAATGCCCAAGGGAAGCCAGCACAAAGGCCGGCGAAATAGGGCACATTCATGCCCCGAACCACAAATGTCGCCCAGCTACGAAAATAGGCCGTGTAACAAACCCATGTAAATTGGGCCCAAGTACATTGAAAAAGAAAGGCCAAGCCTGCCAACATCCGATTGATGGCAGCTGCCAAGGTACCTCTCTCAAATCCCGTGGTAATAAAAAACAAGACCTGCGTGGGCTGGATCTGGACCCTTGGAGGCGGCACCAAGCCTGTACCAGCCTGCTGCATACCTGCCCTGCCATGTAGCAGACCACCACAATTTGTCGTACTATGGAGTGATGACTCCCCCGTGCTGCAATCCCTAAGGCCATGTTCCACCAAATTCAGGACAGGTGACTCGTTTAGTTCCGTGACCGGTGCCGACTCCTGGCTCCTGACCCGCTGAAAACGAGACAAAGCACCCGCCAAGGTGTTATCCATCCCTGGTAAGTGTACAGCGTAAACAACGGCGTTCAATTGCAAACCTCACAATACCAAATGTCTCAACCCCTGGACCACCGTAATGGATGCCGACGACCAGCGGATACACCTGGACTCCCCCATGTTGTCACAAATGCGACGCACCATTAAGTTCCGTAAGGATTCCCTCCAAATATTCTTTACTACTATGGTCCGCAACAATTCCATGTTAATAAGTTCTTCAAGAAACTGGCCTGGGGGACGAAAGGCAGCGCTACCATTTTTTATAAACGAAGGCCCCCATAGCCCGTAGAGCCTGCGGCGTCCGTGAACAATCTAACTCGCCATACTGACGGGCCCAGACTTCGTGAGCGCACCCATTCGACTCCAGGAAGCCCTACTACCCCGCAGGACCACCCTGTTGAGACTGACGAAGTCACAAGGGGACTTGACTATCTCGGATGCTGCCGGCAACCGGCGGCAAAACCGCGCCCCAGGGAATTAAATGGCAAGCCAAATTAGCTCCCTACACTTGTAACTGATGAAAACTGTCAAATGCGCCTAGCAATGCTCCCCATGACTTCTGCCTTGAGATTTTCCCGTTTGTCCGTCTGCCATTGCCATTCCAGTCCAATCAAATCCACTTCAATTCCCAGGAATAATGGTAGACGTGGGGCCCTCTGTTGTTTCCTTGCCTAGCGGACCCCGACATTTTCTGCTATACGTTGCAATGTCCCAAACGAGACGGCGCAGACGTTGAGACCCAGTAGGCTAACGCATCTGAAGACATCCCGATCGTAAATAACCGAGTTAACCTCGGATACGTCCTGTACTACCTATTCCAAAAGGAGCTGAACGGTTCAAAGAAAGCGCATGACATAGAGCATCCCATTGGGAGACAACGATCCCCATAATATGCCACATTCCATGTGCAGCCTAGCAGACGGCAACTGTCTGGATGAACTGGCGAAAGCCAGAAACAGATTCAATATCTGCCTTTTTACCCTGGTGACCCACCCATGATATCGTTGCACCCAACAATTATATGTTACCTCAAAACCCCTTTGGAGTAAACAAATCACTAACCAACCTACGTGAAGGAAAGGTGGTGAATCAATCTGAACTTGTTTGGCTCTATTCAAGGAAATACTACTCCAAATGTAGAGACCCCCAGGTCTGGAAGCGGAACCTTATGAAAAAGGGGGGGGGGGGACATCCTACCAAGACTCCCTCTTTCAAAGTTTATCAGCAACCACGGTCGGACACAACTGGGCCGAACGTAATTTGAAACTGCTCGAGAAACCAGATTCCCACAACCGAGACGCTTTTTTGGTCGGGGGTACCAACTGAGGAAAGGAAGAATCCCGCCCCCGTACAAGTGCATGGGATAACCCCAGCCAGAACGCGTGTATTTGAAGCGAAGCCCACCCCCAAACTTCTATTTTTCGGTCAGCTGTACCGAGGATGCGGTACCTCCGCCCCTGCCTGAAACATATTAGGGGCCTGCTACGCTGTCATAAGCCTCACCCACAGGATAATATCCTTGTGATACCGGCGCCGTGACTGTCCGTCGTGCCGCCATACCCACGCCAATAGCTTCTAGATATACAAAATAGTCGAGCAGTGTTCACTTGCCAAGATGACGAACTCCTGTAACCAGTTTGAAAAGGTACGAGGAATCAGCAGATCTGAGTTTTTCTCGTCTTGCTTTTCCCTTCTTCCAGCTTCAAGCCACCCAGAATGAATTTCTCTAGAGGCCATAATGTAAAGATCTCCACATATTCCCTTTTTCTACTTTTCCTTCCACCTCCGTTTTAAGATGGTCCCCCCAGGGACCTAAACCTCTCATTTTGCGGGGGCCGCCATTCTGACCGAATCCGCTTACTCACGCTTTTTCTGGCTATCAGGAGCCGAAACGCTGGCCTGTACATGGGGAGGATCGACTACCCGCTGACATTGCCGGCGAATAGCTTGTAACCTGGACTATAGCCGCCGTGGCCCGCTCCTTCCGTATGTGGTGCCTGGGCTGTTCTGCATGGGGCCTATTACTGCTTGCCCTTGCTACCCTCGCCCTGGGACCCTGCTTTCTACCCTGATCTACCCCTAGTTTTTATAAAGAAGAAACATATAAAGAAAAAATTGCACTCACCAGGCTGCCTGGGGCTGGGCCCACCAGCCGCCACTCTGGAATCCACCGCTGCCGGATGTCCCTGGTCCTCGTCCCTCTCCGACCCCGACAGTTCTCCCTCCGGTCTGTCGCTGATCTCTGGACGAACGACCACTGGCTGTACACCATAGGGTCCTGCTTCGGTCGCCGGGGGGTCTGCGTTGCTGTTCCCATCCATCTCTCCATCCTGTCAGCCAGACCAGCTTGCTGCCTGCATTGATTGGGCTCCCGGTCCTTCTCCCGGTCTGGGCATCCGTTGCTCACTCTCCTTCACCGCTCACCACCGACACAACGCTCCTCTTGGTCCTCCCTCCGGTCTGGCCCCGACCGCCTAGCCCACGTCCAGAGACACGGCTTACCTTCGATGTGCCGACTGGCTGCTCTGACCTTCTCACGCAGCCCTGGCCATATGCTCCTGGCCTCTGTGACGAGCAGGGGGGGGGGGGCAGAGCCATGTGCTGTGCTGGGCTCCCCCATCCCTGCGCTTCTGCCTCTGTGCTGTGTCCTTCTGAAGTCCCCCAATCATGGATCCCTGTGGTTGCTGAACACTGGGGGGGGGGGATGTTTTTCCCCCCTCTCCCCTGTGCTGCTGCTGCTGTTGCTTAAAGATGTGAAGATGTGTTCTGAACTGGATTAGAACCCACATGTTCAATCTTCTCCTCCGTCGCTCACTGATGACCTCACTCACATTTCTTCTTCCTAACTTCCTAACCAAGCGCCTCCCCTGCTTCGGCCCCTCCCCTTTTCTTAAAGGGGACAACTTTTTCTCTCCACAACCATGACTGTGCTGTCCCCACCTGTCATGCAGTCCCTACGCCAATGCTTTTCTCTCCTTCTGCTCCGGGACTCTCTTTCTGACACCATGCTTAGTATGGTGTCGGGATGATCAAATCACATTATTTCTATTACTACATTGTAATATAAAATGAAATAGTTCAACTCACCATAACATAGAGGGAACCCTGAGCTTGTCATTTGCCACGAGATGCAGTGTGTCATTTACCACCATCGCCTGCCACCAGATGCAGCGTGCAACTTGCCACTGTCTCCTGCCACCAGTTGCCGCTTGTCACTTGCCACTGTCTCCTGCCACCAGATGCCGCTTGTCACTTGCCAATGTCGCCTGCCACCAGATGCCGCTTGTCACTTGCCACCGTTGCTTGCCACCAGATGAAGCATGTCACTTGCCGCCGTTGCTTGCCACTAGATGAAGCATGTCACTTGCCACCATCACCTGCCACCAGATGAAGCGTGTCACTTGCCACCATCACCTGCCACCAGAAGAAGCGTGTCACTTGTCACCTGCTGCCAGAGAGAGGGCAGAGAGAGAGGGGGCGGGGGACAGGGAGAGAGAGAGGGGGGACAGGGAGAGAGAGGGGAGGGGGGAGAGAGAGAGAGTAGGGGGACAGGGAGAGAGAGAGTAGGGGGACAGGGAGAGAGAGAGTAGGGGGACAGGGAGAGAGAGGGGGCCGGTCGAAAGAGAGAGAGGGGGGGAAGGGGGAGGGAGAGAGAGAGAGAGAGAGAGAGGGGGGGAGGGGGACAGGGAGAGAGAGGGGGGGGGGACAGGGAGAGAGAGGGAGTGGGGACAGGGAGAGGGGGAGGGGGCAGGAAGAGAGAGAGGGGAGGGGGACAGGAAGATAGAGGGGGAGGGGGGCAGGGAGAGAGAGGGGGAGGGGGCAGGTAGAGAGAGAGGGAGGGGCAGGGAGAGAGAGGGGGAGGGGGGCAGGAAGAGAGAGAGGGAGTGGGGTTAGGGAGAGAGAGGGAGGGGGCAGGGAGAGAGAGAGGGAGGGGGGCAGGGAGAGAGAGAGAGGGGGGCAGCGAGAGAGAGAGGGAGGGGGCAGGGAGAGAGAGAGAGAGAGAGGGGAGAGGACAGGGAGAGAGAGTGAGGGAGGGGGCAGGGAGAGAGAGAGAGAGAGAGGGGGGGCAGGGAGAGAGAGAGGGGAGGGGGACAAGAAGAGAGAGGGAGTGGGGACAGGGAGAGGGGGAGGGGCATGAAGAGAGAGGGGGAGGGGGACAAGAAAAGAGAGGGAGTGGGGACAGGAAGAGGGGGAGGGGGCATGATGAGAGAGGGGGAGGGGGCAGAGAGAGAGAGAGGGAGGGGGCAGGGAGAGAGAGGGGGAGGGGGGCAGCAAGAGAGAGAGAGGGAGGGGGTTAGGGAGAGAGAGAGGGAGGGGCAGGGAGAGGGAGGGGGCAGGGAGAGGGAGAGGGAGGGGGCAGGGAGAGAGAGAGAGGGCAGGAAGAGAGAGAGAGGGAGGGGGCAGGAAGAGAGAGAGAGGGAGGGGGCAGGAAGAGAGAGAGAGGGAGGGGGCAGGGAGAGAGAGAGGGGAGGGGGACAAGAAGAGTTCACCAGAAGGTATAGCGGCGCTAGTACTCTGCTCCATACGAGGGACCTGCGGTTCTTGCATCTCAACAACAGCAGAACGGTCTTTCTGACCGGGACGCGAGCGAGTGAAGACACACAAGTAAGTGCACCAACAGTACACTGACACCAGGCACACATTTCACCCCCCAGTCACCCCCAGATCACCCCCCCCCCCCAGATCACCCCCTGCCTCCCCAGTCACAGTGTCACTGATTGCAGTGGTCATTTATTTACTGATCACTGCATTTAGTGTCATTTGTGACTGTAAAAAGTATCCTTTAGGTCCAAGGTAGCCCCCTACCCCCCCTAATAAAGGTTTAACCCCTTGATTGCCCCCCAGGTAACCCTTTCACCCCCTTTTGCCAGTGTCACTAAGCAATCGTTTTTCTGATCGCTGCATTAGTGTCACTGGTGCCGCTAGATTTATATAGGTTCATAAATAGGTTTATAGGTCAGGTACCCCCATATACAACCTAAATAAAGGTTTTAACCCCCTGATTGCCCCTAGAGTTAACTCTTTCACCAGTGATCACTGTATAAGTGTCACTGGTGACGCTGGTTAGCCAGTTAGTTATTTAGGTTCCCCATCAGGTTTTTATATAGCGCCAGGTACCCCCATATATTACCTAATAAAGGTTTTAACCCCCTGACTGCCCCTAGGTAACCCTTTCACCAGTGATCACCGTATAACTGTTACGGGTGATGCTGGTTAGTTAGTTTGTTTTTTATACTGTCAGGGCACCTGCCATTTATTACCCAATAACGATTTAACCCCCTGATCGCCCGGCGGGTGATATCAATTAGGTTTTACGGTCAAATAAGGTCTGCGTCGCCCCAGATTAGTGCCAGTACCGCAAATACCCATGCGCAAAGCATACACCTCCCTTAGTGTTATAGTATCTGAACAGATCAATATCTGATCTGATCAGATCTATACTAGCGTCCCAGCAGTTTAGGGTTCATATGTAGATGAGAGGGGTGCGGAGTGTATGGTGGGTAGTATGTAGATGAGAGGGGTGCGGAGTGTATGGTGGGTAGTATGTAGATGACATTGGGTGCTGAGTGTATGGTGGGTAGTATGTAGATGAGAGGGGTGCAGAGTGTATGGTGGGTAGTATGTAGATGAGAGGGGTGCTGAGTGTATGGTGGGTAGTATGTAGATGAGAAGGGTGCGGAGGGTATGGCAGGTAGTATGTAGATGAGAGGGGTGCTGAGTGTTAGGTGGGTAGTATGTAGATGAGAGGGGTGCGGAGTGTATGGTGGGTAGTATATAGATGAGAGGGGTGCTGAGTATATGGTGGGTAGTATGTAGATGAGAGGGGTGCGGAGGGTATGGTAGGTAGTATGTAGATGAGATGGGTGCTGAGTAGGGATGGGCCCGGTGTTCGATTCAAGCCCGTTCGGCGAGCCCAGAATTATTTGGGCCGTTCGCATCACATTCGTGTGATGCGAACGGCCCGCAATGCACTAAGCCAGTCGCAGTGCATTGCTGGCTGATGATTGGCCAAGCATGCACTGTGACCCCGCATGCTTGGCCAATCACAGCGCCGGCAGCGAGGAGAGCCATAATTGGCTGCAGGCAGGATGCCTGTAGCCAATTATAGCTCAGGGGGTTTAGTACACGCCCCACAGTATAAAAGGCCGCCGCTGTGGTGGCCTAGTGCACTGTGTTCCGGCTGTGACTGTGATATAGGCAGACTGCTGATGCTGATGCTGATTCATTATCATTACTGAATACTGATCATTTGAATATATATTCATTCTGCTGATTGCACTGCTGCTGACAGTATCTGCAGTGCTGTGCTGTCTTATACATTCTGCTGTGTTGAGTTATGACATTATCTGCTGCTGAGTCTAACTTTATCTGCTGTGATTCTGGGGATTAGTCTGGTGTGTGCGTGCTGTTAGTACAGCATTGCAGTATCACCTTTATACTCTTTATACTTGAGTACAAAGCTGCACATTTTTAGGTGGGTGGGTTGGGTCAGTGGGCAGTAGGGTGACCAAATTTCCAAACTGGCATTCGGGGACAACTTTGCCAAGGACCGGGGGGGCGAATGTAGTCTCGGGGGTTGACGGCAAATTCAGAAGTGGGGGGGATTTGTTGGGTGAATGGCTGGTGCTAGCACTGAAATCATTCTGACACCATGCTTAGTATGGTGTCATGATGATCAAATCACATTATTTCTATTATTACATTGTAATATAAAATGAAATAGTTCAACTCACCATAACGTAGAGGGAACCCTGAGCTTGTTATTTGCCACGAGATGCAGCGGGTCATTTACCACCATCGCCTGCCACCAGATGCAGCGTGCCACTTGCCACTGTCTCCTGCTACCAGTTGCCGCTTGTCACTTGCCACTGTCTCCTGCCACCAGATACCGCTTGCCACTTGCCAATGTTGCCTGCCACCAGATGCCGCTTATCACTTGCCACCGTTGCATGCCACCAGATGAAGCATGTCACTTGCCACCGTTGCTTACCACCAGATGAAGCATGACACTTGCCACCATCACCTGCCACCAGATGAAGCGTGTCACTTGCTACCATAACCTGCCACCAGATGAAGCGTGTTACTTGTCACCTGCTGCCAGAGAGAGGGCAGGGAGAGAGAGACAGGGGGGCAGGGGGGACAGGGAGAGAGAGGGGAGGGGGGACAAGGAGAGAGAGGGGAGGGGGGACAAGGAGAGAGAGGGGAGGGGGGACAAGGAGAGAGAGGGGAGGGGGGACAGGGAGAGAGAGAGAGAGGGCAGGAAGAGAGAGAGAGGGGGAGGGGGCAGGAAGAGAGAGGGGGAGGTTGGTAAGGAGCCTACGGGGGGAGCAGTCCACCCCCGGTAAAACGAACCATGCGGGACAGCGCTGGAGGGCCCAGGAGGCAGACAGGCCGCAGGCCTAGTGCGGGAGGCTACTCGCTAGTAGCAGTGCTATCACAGCCTCACCTGCCCCTGCAGCTCTGCACGAGGTGGGGGGAAGTAGGAACAGTTGGGGGAGGGGGGCGGGGGGGGCCGTAAGAGACAGGAGGATGGCCGGCGCAGCAGGTTCCTCATGGACTATGTCCCCCCCAGCAGCTCTGCACGAGCAGGGGGGTGGGGATTTACGGGCCACTCGGGCGACGGCCAGGAGGGGGGTGTCAGCCCCCAGACGTGTCACAACAGCGGATCCCCCTGCGGCTCTGCACGAGTCGGGGGGGGGACAGAAGGGGCAGTGGAGCAGCTTCTAGGGGGAGGGTGGGGGGCAACGCAGCAGAGGGTGCAAGGGGTGGCCGGACGCCACCAGCCATCACAGCAAGGGCATATGTCGGCAGGAGCGGAGCCCGGACTGGCCCGCCTGCTCCGGTGAGGGGGAGGTCAGTACAGCCAGGAAGCAGCGCTCAACCTGAAGCAGGTGCAGGAGGAAGGAGGCACGCTAATTACAGGAGCCCCTCTCCTAGGGAGTGTTCCTTGTCGTTTGCACAGGAAGAAGACTCACGGTCAGAAGGCGAATTGTCGGAAGAGGAGGAGGAGCTCAGTCGCCCTCTCCCGCCGGTGGAGGCCCGAGCAGCGGCTGTGGGAAATGCACCCGGTCAGCCCGGTAAGTTCACTGACAATGTTTCCTTTGCTAATGCTTTACAGAAATTGTTAGGATCAGCTTCCAGTGGGGCGAGTCCAAGGTTACCTCCCGCGCCGTTGTTGGCTGTTACGAACAAACCGCGGGCGGCGAGTGGGAGGGCGGAAAATGGGTCGGGGCAGACGGGGTCGTGGAGGTGTCGTTTGGGGGGGAAGCGGCGGCAGGTGCCGCGTCCGAGGGTCAGAGCTCAATGGTGGATGGTGGAGCGGACAAGGAGAGTGAGACAGAGAAGGGGTCTAAGGAGCAGACGGCGAGGGACGACATTGTGCGAATGGCGGATGCAGCAAAATGCGAGGTCTACGTTTGTTTCGAGGGACCTCTGGGGGCTCATTTAAAACAGGATATCAGGGAGAAGATTTGAAAGAGGGAATATGTGGAGATTTTCTCCTTGTTGCCCCTGGAAAAATTCAACCTGGATAGGGTGAAGCCAGATAGCAGCAAAAAGGACGATGAAGAGAAAAGGAGGTATCGGCTGATCCCTCTGACTTTTGCTAATTGGCTTCAGGCATTCGCCATATTGGCGGGGGTGATTGGAGAGAAGAACCCCGAACATTGTTCGGCGTTGTTCTGTTATATGAAACTTACATGTGTTTCCGAACTTGCAGGATCCCTCGTTGAACTGCCAGCATACTCCCCATTTTCTTCTGGCCTGTGATTCCGAGGAGTGACTACCTCCGGCCCCCCTTGAAATGGCTGTGCCGTCGACGCCATGAGCCTCATCCCTAGGCTAATATCCTTATGATCCCATCTTAACGCAGGACGAACCCCCCTCCATTGCCTGAACTGGATATCGAACGCCTCATTCCTCTCGCCACCCCCAACGACGCCCCCCCCCAAACCGCCCTGTCGCCTTGGCCCCCAAAGTCCCGCGCAGTTGGGCCGGTCCCGGCCCCACTCCTGCCAAACGACCTCAGACCATCTCCCCCTGGTGGCGACCGCCCACCCTCAGCTGTGTTAGCCTCTCTGGCGGCCCTCTGCGCTGTACCAGCAGACATGGTCACCCTACTGTCCTCCCCCCTCGGCTCGTGCAGAGCTGCTGAGGGTGCTGCGGCCAAAATCCTCCGGGGCATAATACTCCCCTTCCTGGCTGTTCCTTTCTTGTGAGCTGACCGACCCCCCCTCAACGCGTGCAGAGCTGCTGGGGAGGACACCCCTGTGGAAGGGCCGGCTGAGTCCACTATCCGCCCGTCCCTGCTGGCTCCAGCCCGTTGCGACCGCCTCTCTGACTGCTGACCCCTCTGCTTGTGCAGAGCTGCAGGGGCTGGTGGATCCCGGGATTCTTGTCTAATGGCGCCCGGGGATGCAGCGCCGTGTAGGCCTGTGGCCCCGCCCCCCGCATGGAGCCTGCGGCGTGCATTCAGCCAGGGCCCCCGGGAGTCTCTGTCTGTGCTCGTTTTGCTGGGGGAGTGGAATGATCCCCACTTGGGCTCCTGGCTAACCTTGATGGGCCGGCGACCGCCCCAGGTGAGTACCTTACGGGCGGCCTAGATACTCGGCCGCGTGGATGAGTCCCGCCGTCCTCTGCTGGTCCTCCTTCCTCCATGCTCCGTCCACCGGCATCCCGGTCCTGGTTCTCGGCCAGCACGGCCGCAACCTGATCCCTCAGCCATTCCACTCCCCTCGAGGCCGCCGCGGCCTGCAAGCGCTCCACGAGGTCCCGATCCGCCATCTTGGATTCAAGCAGAGGAGCAGTGTATAAAAACTGCCTCCTCTTGTGTTTCCAGAAGACCGAATGACACGCCCCCTTTTTATCTTGCCGCTCCCCCCATCTCCTATTGGCCAACCTGCCTAACCACCCCCCTTAACTTTTCCCTGGTGTGTAACTAGACACACCGTCATGTCCGGCTAGGGTTGCCACCTTTTCTTCGAGCCAAACCCGAACACTTCAGCGGGGCTTGGCATTTTTTTTGTAGCATAGACTATGAGATCGTAAAATACCTGGGACACCTCTGTGTGCCCTAGGGAAGTAGTAATGCGGCACGCGCATCGGTGAACACTGGGTGTAGCCAACTGCATATAGTGCAGACGTGTGTAATGTACAATATAGTGTATATGTAGTGTGTAATGTTTGGTGGGGAGCCTCCCAGTGTAATTTTGGGGGGACGGGGGAGTCCTCCTGTAAGGCATTGGCTGAGAATAGTTAAGCTGGGCATGATACATGAGCCTAAGTATGTATGCGTATTGTATGGGGGGAGTGAGGACTGTATATATGGATGGTACAGGGAGAGTTCCCCTTTATGTCATTAAGCACAGAGGTTCCACTTGCATTTAAAATGGAAACTCTAATATGAGGGGGGGGACTCTGGTCACCATAGAGCACCTTCTGCAGAGTGAATGCACTAAGGTAAGGTGGGAGGGGGGGTACTGATATAAGGGGGTAACCTTTATATCAGTGCCCCATTACCTTACTGTATTCACTGCCCCCTACATCAGTGACCCCCCTCAGACTGGCCTTGCTACGCTGTCACTGACCACCACTCAGGTGCACAGTACAGGGCTCAGTCAGATGGTCCTCTCAGGAGATTGTCAGAGAGTGTGCAGACACGGTACAAAAGATGGTCAGAGACTGCAGACATAATACAGGAGATGATCAGAGACTGCAGACATAATACAGGAGATGATCAGAGACTGCAGACATAGTACAGGAGATGGTCAGAGACTGCAGACATAGTACAGGAGATGATCAGAGACTGCAGACATAGTACAGGAGATGGTCAGAGACTGCAGACATAGGAGAGGAGATGGTCAGAGACAGCAGACACAGTACAGGAGATGATCAGAGACTGCAGACATAGTACAGGAGATGGTCAGAGACTGCAGACATAATACAGGAGATGGTCAGAGACTGCAGACATAGTACAGGAGATGGTCAGAGACTGCAGACACGGTACAAAAGATGGTCAGAGACTGCAGACATAATACAGGAGATGGTCAGAGACTGCAGACATAGTACAGGAGATGGTCAGAGACTGCAGACATAGTACAGGAGATGGTCAGAAACTGCAGACATAGTACAGGAGATGGTCAGAGACTGCAGACATAGTACAGGAGATGGTCAGAGACTGCAGACACGGTACAAAAGATGGTCAGAGACTGCAGACATAATACAGGAGATGGTCAGAGACTGCAGACATAGTACAGGAGATGGTCAGAGACTGCAGACATAGTACAGGAGATGGTCAGAAACTGCAGACATAGTACAGGAGATGGTCAGAGACTGCAGACATAGTACAGGAGATGGTCAGAGACTGCAGACACGGTACAAAAGATGGTCAGAGACTGCAGACATAATACTGGAGATGGTCAGAGACTGCAGACATAGTACAGGAGATGGTCAGAGACTGCAGACATAATACAGGAGATGGTCAGAGACTGCAGACATAGTACAGGAGATGGTCAGAGACTGCAGACACGGTACAAAAGATGGTCAGAGACTGCAGACATAGTACAGGAGATGGTCAGAGACTGCAGACATAGTACAGGAGATGGTCAGAGACTGAAGACACGGTACAAAAGATGGTCAGAGACTGCAGACATAGTACAGGAGATGATCAGAGACTGCAGACATAGTACAGGAGATGATCAGAGACTGCAGACATAGTACAGGAGATGCTCAGAGACTGCAGACATAGTACAGGAGATGGTCAGAGTACAGGAGATGATCAGAGACTGCAGACACAGTACAGGAGATGGTCCGAGATTGCAGGCATAGTACAGGAGATGATCAGAGACTGCAGACACAGTACAGGAGATGAGCAGAGACTGCAGACATAGTACAGGAGATGGTCAGAGACTGCAGACACGGTACAAAAGATGGTCAGAGACTGCAGACATAGTACAGGAGATGGTCAGAGACTGAAGACAGGAGATGGTCAGAGACTGAAGACACGGTACAAAAGATGGTCAGAGACTGCAGACATAGTACAGGAGATGATCAGAGACTGCAGACATAGTACAGGAGATGATCAGAGACTGCAGACATAGTACAGGAGATGCTCAGAGACTGCAGACATAGTACAGGAGATGATCAGAGACTGCAGACATAGTACAGGAGATGATCAGAGACTGCAGACACAGTACAGGAGATGGTCCGAGATTGCAGGCATAGTACAGGAGATGATCAGAGACTGCAGACACAGTACAGGAGATGAGCAGAGACTGCAGACATAGTACAGGAGATGGTCAGAGACTGCAGACATAGTACAGGAGATGGTCAGAGACTGCAGACACGATACAGGAGATGGTCAGAGACTGCAGACACGATACAGGAGATGGTCAGAGACTGCAGACATGATACAGGAGATGGTCAGAGTCTGCAGACACGATACAGGAGATGGTCAGAGACTGCAGACATGATACAGGAGATGGTCCGAGACTGCAGACATGATACAGGAGATGGTCAGAGACTGCAGACATGATACAGGAGATGGTCACTGACTGCAGACATGATACAGGAGATGGTCAGAGAGTGTGCAGACATAGTACAGGAGACGATCAGAGACTGCAGACATGAAACAGGAGACTGTCAGAGACTGCAGACATAGTACAGGAGATGTTCAGTGTTAGAAAATAATTGACTTGCTTATATGCATAATCATATATTCTAGATATGGATAAAGTGAAATAAGTATATATATATAGGATTTCTACATATATATGTAGAAATTAGTCTGAAACTTTTATAAACTTCCCACATATGGTTGTAATGTGGAGTGAATTGAACATACACCATCCCCCATTGTAAGAGATAAGGTTACATGCTCATTTAAAGACACAGAGCTTCAATATGTTATCTTAAAGACAAAAGTTATTTCTTTATATTACAATATTTCTTGAATAAGTACATTACAAGTACATTTTAAACGTATATAATCTATCTACTAATATTTTTATATCTTACATTTAGAAGATAGGAAAATTGTATTGTATAAAGTTAAAATGTTTAAAACAAGGCAGTTTTGCCAGCAATGGAATGTTTTGATTAGAGGTGGTTTTGTATTTCAACATCCTGTTGGACTGAGTGACCCCCACCTTTTTAGAACGGTGGGAAGGAATAATGGTCATTGAAAGCCTGCGTGTTCTCTGTGGGACTAATAGGCAAATATGAACCTTAAGCCAGCCTTTTTAGGAAGGTGGGGCTGTTTTCATGGGCTTTTAGGAAAAGGCTTGTACTACAGTTTTTGGAAGGAGAGACTCTCCGGCTGCTGACACGAGAAGGGAGACTGATATATTTTACACACACACAAACACACAAAGATACATTCATACAATTTTTATTTCAAGAATAAGAAGCTTATCGATGCTACCTTTATATTCTTCATTCTGTTTTTGTAATATTTCGCTATTTTTATTATTAAATACATTTTGGACATTTTTACGGATTTTCTTGAAATTTCCCTCATCGATATGAATTATGAAATATAGTTATTAATACAGTAATAACTCATATTTTTACATTTTGGCGAGCCTAGCCTGCTTCAATTTATCCGAATATTGAACTTTTTTTGAATTATTTCTACTTTCGCTTGCCGAGAGGGAATTGAAACACAAACATTGACTATTGAGTCAAGCTTCATTTGTCAAAGTTTGTTAAAGATGATGAATTATGGTGTTACATGTTCAATGAATGTTTACAAGCTAATATCAAAATACAAAAGTCAAAATTTACTTTTAAGAAATTTAGCAAACAGGTTAGGAATTTGATTAAGTTGATTAAAGTTTATGATACAATGATATCAGGAGTTCCTGAAAAAACACAAGGTAAAACAGAGACTCAGGTATGTTTGTCTGAGCAGATAGATGATTTGCAGAGTGCAATTCAAATAAAGGCTGAGTTACAGAATAATGTAAAGTTTAAAACAGAGTCAAGCAAGAATGCAGACTCTATGAAGAAGTCTTTTGTACAAGATATGCGGTTTATCGAGGTTGATGACCAAGAACAGAAAGGTTTGTTTGAACCCAAATTATCTTTTGTACCAGTTAAGCGGTTTATCAAGATTGATGACCAAGAACAGAAAGGTTTGTTTGAACCCAAATTATCTTTGGTACCAGTTAAGCGGTCTATAAAATATGACCAGGAACATGAAGTTTTGCTTAAAACAAAAATATTAGATAAAGCTGCAGCATGCAGACAAATTTTAGACAAACAAAATGGTGATTTAAAAGTTGCCACGTGTGAGGCCACACCCAGAGATAATGAGATACACGTTACAGACAGAGCTAACTTTTCAGAGCAGACAGGAAATGTTATTTTAATACATGATACACAAAGGAAGCTTAAAGAAGAAAATACAGAACATATTTCTGATTCATTTATTCTTTCTTCTTCAAACAATAGTTTGATTGATTTGCCTTATGCCTCAGAAGCCAAACAGATCAGTACATTGACTGTTAATGACAGTTCAATCAATATGACAAACAATGATGAAAATGAGAAGGATGGATTACTTCCATCACCATCAGGAATTAGGGAGACCCCTCCAATTTTAATATATGTGACTTCACTTTTAGTAGATGAAAGTGGAAGGCCATGGGTACATGGTTTATTAAATGGTAAAAATACTAAATGGTTAATAGATTTAGGATCTGAACTCAGTTTAACTAGACACAAATTATCTGTGAATATTGATTCTCCGAAATTTAATTTAATTGGTTTCAATGGAAAAGAAAAAACAGTTGCAGCTAAAGTTTCTGATGTGAATTTTGAGATTCCAGGAATTTTGAAAACAAATATAGACATATGGTGTTGTCAAAATACAGAAAATATTTTAGGCATGGATGTGATTAGTAAATTAGATTGGATTATTGATTTAAGTAATTCTACTATATGGAAAGATTCATCTAGGCCCAAACCTATGTTAAAAGATTCTTCAGTGTACAGTAATGTTGGAAGTATTTGTACAGCAGTCGCTGACATGTCTTCAGATTTTAATTGGCCACACACAGGAACCAATCTCGAATTGGAACAATCGGTTAGAGCACATAAAAGTCTTTGGAGTCAAACCAAAATGGATACAGGTTTGTTTAAAGATATTGAGATAGAAATTGAGGGAAGAGACCCGAAGCCCCAAATTCAAAATAAGTTGCCACAGGAATCCATAATTCCAGTTTTTGACATCATACAATCCTTTTTACAGCAAGGAATAGTAAAGAAGGCACAATCAGTGGTAAATAATTGTATTTGGCCTATGAAGAATGCTGATGATTTGTATTCAATATCAGTTGATGTAAAATCACTGAATAAATGCATTACAAATAACAAACCCATTGTTCCTAATTTAAATTTAATGTCACAAATGGATGCGAAGGCCAAAGTATTTTCAGTACTGGAAATAGCCAATAGTCATTTTTCAGTACCATTGACAAACAGTTGTCATTATAAACTTGCTTTTAGTTTTGATAACAAAGTTTATGCATTTACTAGAATAATTCCAGAATTAGATATCAGTGATGGCTTAGTGCATGAGTGCTTGGAGAAAGTTTTATCAAAATTTTCTAGACCAAAATGTATTTTCCAGCATGTGGACACAATTTTACTGTCTACACAAAATCCAGAGGAATATGTCACTCTGTTGACGGAGTTATTTACTTTGTTACAAACAGCAGGGTTAAAATTGAACACAGAGTCAGTTCAGTTAATGAAAAATTAAGTTAATTTTCTTCATATGCAAATTAGTCAGGGACAGAGACAGTTATCACAGGAAAAAGTTAGAAACATTTCTGCTATTCCAATTCCAACATCTTACAAGGCATTATATCAATTTTTGAGTGAAGTAAATTATTGCAAAGAGTTTTTACAGGAATATGATGATAAAATTAAACCATTAATGGATTTCTTGAAACAAAAACATGTTGTGTTTGATCAATGGAATCAAATCCAGACAAATGCCTTTAAAATGTTGAAAAAAGATTTGCAGAATGCGGTCTCATTGCATACAATCGAAGTTGGAATATCTACACCTGTTCTAATGTCTACTAAGGTATCTGAGAATTCCATATCAGTGATTTTGTCTCAGGTGAAAGATGGTGAACCGGAAATAGTAGGTCTTTTCTCCAGAGGTATGACAAATATGGAAAAGACTTTTGACACAAATATGAAGCAATTGTTAAGTGTTTATTTTGCAGTCAAAGTAACAGAAAAGATTGTAAGATCTAGTAGGATCATATTACAGACACCTTATCTGTCATTACAAAGTATTTTAAAGAGAATTCATTCAGGTGAATTATTTGACAAATATTGCCCATTTTTTAAAACTTTACAATCTAAATCCATACAGGTAGATGTGGTAACAGAATATTCTCAGTTAAATGTATTCAGAAAGCCTGTAAATGGTATTGTTAGAACAAGTGTTGAGAGATGTTTTGAGCCAGGATTTGTTAAAGCTATTAAGAATTTTCCAACAGGTATGTGTTACCCAAAGAATGGTTATACTATTCAGCAAAAATTCTACCGAAAATGCTGAATTGAAAAATGCTAGAAGTACAGTACAGCACGCATTACTCTGAAATATTAAAAGAGGCGAAGTGACTCAATATATAGTTTCGCTTTGGTTTTCTATGGATGATTTAAAACCTTATCTTTGGTTTATGAAAACATGGTTTTATATCATGACACAAAAAGAGAAATTGCGTCCTGTTATAGTTTAAATACACAGAATAATAAATTAAGGAGTATAGATCAGTTTAAGGAAAATAGAGCAAAGTAAGTATGTTATTATTAAAACATATTTTGGTATGTAATAAGAATAAGTAAATGAAGGTATATTTTGCATTTATTTAAATTCTCAATAATGATACTGCATTCTTTTTTAGGATTTGACTTGTAAGTCACCAAAAGAAAGAAATTTAATATTTCTAGACCTTCCAGATGAAAACAAAATCTTGAAATTTAAGAATATCAGTTCTGGGAGAAGAATTGACAGAAGAGATTCATTCGTTATAATTATTGTGGTCTTTCTATGTTCAATAAAGTTTTTCCAACTTTACAGAGTGCAGGAAGAAGAAGAAGAAAAATTCTCAAGCGAACCTCATAGGAAATGTTAAAAACAATGGACTTTTTGATTTTTTGACTACTGATGATATCATTTTATACATCAGACATTGCAGTTTTCATATATATTTTTTATGTAACAAGATATGGTTATCATATCAAGATGGGATATTTTTTACACATCGATTTTTATAAACACATGTAGTGTATTTTCAGTGTTGAAAGGGTTAAACGTGCTCATTCTAGTTCTAGTTAGAGTGAACATCTGGTGTTAATTAAGCCAGAGTACATTTTTCTTAGGAGTGAGTCATTTAGACAAGTTAGGAGAAACTATCACATTGTAATATGTAATTATTTAGTTTTAAAATCATCTCATATATATGAATTAATTGAAGTTAAGAAACATATCTTATGTTTAATTTTGACAAGGTTATTTGAAAGGTTTTATGGATTATAGATTTATGCTAAACATAATTTGGAGGGAAAAAAATATGAAACATACATTTTTGAAGTGATATTCATATTTCATACATACATACAAGTATTGTACAACAATGTTACATTTATGAATTATGGAATTAAGGGGATTGATTTATTTGGTAAAAGAAAAAGGAAATAATAAGGGTAAAAATATTTTTATGGTATATGAAGCAAAAGTTTTATGAATTCAATTTTCCTTATATAGAATCAAATTTGAAAATGTATATTCAAGTCAATTATCTTAAGATTTAATTGAATGTATGGATACAGATGTGATGCGAATGAGGTATGAATGAATTAGATATGAAAAATAGATATGGATTAAAATGAACAGATTGATTAATCATTCATTTTGAGAGGGAATTGTTAGAAAATAATTGACTTGCTTATATGCATAATCATATATTCTAGATATGGATAAAGTGAAATAAGTATATATATATAGGATTTCTACATATATATGTAGAAATTAGTCTGAAACTTTTATAAACTTCCCACATATGGTTGTAATGTGGAGTGAATTGAACATACACCATCCCCCATTGTAAGAGATAAGGTTACATGCTCATTTAAAGACACAGAGCTTCAATATGTTATCTTAAAGACAAAAGTTATTTCTTTATATTACAATATTTCTTGAATAAGTACATTACAAGTACATTTTAAACGTATATAATCTATCTACTAATATTTTTATATCTTACATTTAGAAGATAGGAAAATTGTATTGTATAAAGTTAAAATGTTTAAAACAAGGCAGTTTTGCCAGCAATGGAATGTTTTGATTAGAGGTGGTTTTGTATTTCAACATCCTGTTGGACTGAGTGACCCCCACCTTTTTAGAACGGTGGGAAGGAATAATGGTCATTGAAAGCCTGCGTGTTCTCTGTGGGACTAATAGGCAAATATGAACCTTAAGCCAGCCTTTTTAGGAAGGTGGGGCTGTTTTCATGGGCTTTTAGGAAAAGGCTTGTACTACAGTTTTTGGAAGGAGAGACTCTCCGGCTGCTGACACGAGAAGGGAGACTGATATATTTTACACACACACGCACACACACAAAGATACATTCATACAATTTTTATTTCAAGAATAAGAAGCTTATCGATGCTACCTTTATATTCTTCATTCTGTTTTTGTAATATTTCGCTATTTTTATTATTAAATACATTTTGGACATTTTTACGGATTTTCTTGAAATTTCCCTCATCGATATGAATTATGAAATATAGTTATTAATACAGTAATAACTCATATTTTTACATTCAGAGACTGCATACATGACTGGGCTAAAATTGCACCCGGGTCACATGTGACTCGCACAGAACGCACAGCGTGTTCCTGTGTTTTCAGTGTGAACCTGCCCTGTGACCTGGAACCCACACTTTTGCTCCACTAACTTGGAGGCACCTGGAGCAATTTTCCACATCTCTTGTGGGTGCCAAGGGCCACCCCCTCTGTGGCAGACATCATCTCTTTAATATTGGGGGGGGGATATGTGCTAAGGGGGGGGGGGGGATTTCATATCCAAGCCCCCTTGTAGCACAGATACTAAAGTGCCCCCTAGAAGATATCCCCCCCCCAAATCACTCAAAGTGAACTGGCTCTGGAACCTCTGGACCACCAAGTTCAGCACATGCGCCAGGCAAGGGATGTGCGTCAAACCGCCTAGGCCCAGAGCTGCTATGAGATTTCACCCATTATCGCACACAATCCAGGCCGGGCTTGAGGCTCACTGCCACCAACCACTCATCGGTCTGTTGTTCCATGTCTCTCCACAACTCCTGCGCGGTGTGGGGTTTTTCCCCCAAACAGGAAAGTTTTAAAACTGCCTGCTGTCGTTTAGCCCTGGCTGTGCTGAAGTTGGTGGTGAAGGTGTTACGCTGACCGGATGAGGAGGAGGTAGAGGATGAGGAGGCGGAGTAGGAGGAGTTAGCAACAGGAGGCAAACTGAAGTGCCCTGCAATCCTCGGTGGTGGAAGGACATGCGCCAAACTGCTATCCGCCTCAGGCCCAGCCGCCACTACATTTACCCAGTGTGCTGTTAGGGAGATATAACGTCCCTGACCGTGCTTACTGGTCCACGCATCCGTAGTTAGGTGGACCTTGCCACAGATGGCGTTGTGCAGTGCACACCTGATTTTGTCCCCCACTTGGTTGTGCAGGGAAGGGATAGCTCGTCTGGAAAAATAGTGGCGGCTGGGCACGACGTACTGTGGGACAGCCAATGACATCAGCCTTTTAAAACTCTGCGTCTCCACCAGACGGAATGACAGCATTTCAAAGGCGAGGAATTTTGAAATGCTGGCATTCAGGGCCAGGGATCGCGGGTGGCTATGGGGGTACTTCCTCTTCTGCTCCAGTGTTTGGGAAATAGAGAGCTGAACGCTTCCATGGGACATTGTGGAGATGGTTGGTGACCCAGGTGGTAGTGTTGCTGGCAGATCCTCTGTTTGCGGGTTGGCAGGTGCCACTGTCACTACAGAGGTGGATGAAGAGGCCGAGACTGCAGCAGAAGAGGAAGCAGGAGGAGCCAGAGACCTTTCTTGGTTTTTGAGGTGTCTACTCCACTGCATCTTGTGCTTTGCCCTTAGATGCCTGGTCATGCAGGTTGTGCTCAGGTTGAGAACGTTTATGCCTCGCTTCAGGCTCTGATTGCACAGCATGCAAACCACTCGTGTCTTGTCATCAGCACATTGTCTGAAGAACTGCCACGCTAGGGAACTCCTTGGACCTGGCTTTGGTGTGCTCGGTCCCTTGCTGCGTTGGGCAGTAGCAGACTGTCTAGGGGACGGACGCTCTGCTTTTGCACCCTGCTCCCTCTTCTACTGTGCTGGTGGCTCTGTGCGACCACCGCCTCTTCCTCCGAACTACACTGGTCACCTGCATGACGTTGATTCCATGTGGGGTCAAGGACCTCATCGTCCTCCACATCATCTTCCACCCAGTCTTCACCCCTGCCCTCCTTGTCGGTCTGCACAATGGCGAAAGCAGCAGCAGTTGGCACCTGTGTTTCGTCATCATCCGAGACGTGCTGCGATGGTCCTCCCATGTACTCATCATGAAACATAAGTGGTTGGGCATCGGTGCACACAATCTCTTCCACTTCTGGGGCAGGGCTAGGTGGATGGCCCTGGGAAACCCTGCTAACAGAGTCATCAAAAAGAAGAAGACTGCTGCATGATTTGGGGCTCAGACTGATTGGCTGATTTGCAAGGGGGTGAGGTGAAAGACTGATGGACATCGGCTGCAGGTGCCAACTCTGAACTTTCATCAGGAGACTGGGTGTGAGACAATGTAAAGGAACCGGAGGCACTGTCAGCAACCCAATCTACTATTGCCTGTACTTGTCCTGGCCTCAACATTCGTACAGCCTCATTAGGCACGCCGAAATACCGCTGCAGGCTCTGTCGCCTACTCGCACCTGAGGAAGGTGTTTCACTAGTGCGTGTAGTGGCACAGATCGACCATGTCCTCTCCCTGCAACAGGAGCGCCACCAGCAGCACCATGACTCGGGCCACGTCCCCTTTTTGATGATCTCCTCAAATTTTCAAAATTTATGATCTCGCCCTAAATGGGTGTTTTTGCAATATCTTGAAATATGCGTGTATCTCAAAAACTGCTAAACTGCAGAAAATGCTATTGGGGAAAAAAAATGTCACTACAATTTTTTTTTTGGGACAGCACAATAGAAGAAATATCGATCGATTGTATGTCACACTCCTGCACAAAGCACTGAAATATTTTATTTTTTGTCAATAGCAGAATACACATACAGTGTCTAAAGTGTGTATGAACATGCAGAAAATGCTATTGGAAAAAAAATGCACAAATCGCAGCAAAATTTAATTTTTTTGCATTGTTTTTCCAATAGCAGAATACACCCACAGTATGTAAAGCGTGTATCTCAAAAACTGCTAAACTGCAGAAAATGCTATTGGAAAAAAGA
The DNA here is from genome assembly GCA_028564925.1 of Lithobates sylvaticus. NCBI lineage: Eukaryota > Metazoa > Chordata > Amphibia > Anura > Ranidae > Lithobates > Lithobates sylvaticus. Next base: position 645,543 of record JAQSEC010004143.1, read on the forward strand.
AAAAAAAAGAAATTCACAGCAAAATTATTTTTTTTTGCAATGTTTTTCCAATAGCAGAATATACACAGAGTATGGTGTATCTCTTACTAAAATATGCAGTGCAGTGATACTGCACTGAGCTTGCAGGTAAAACTTATATTTTGTCTGGCACTGGCCTCATGGCACTGTTAAAAGACTGTGCACTGCACCCCAGCCAGGGTACAATTGATTTAGGAATCTCTTGAATAATTCTCTCTGCCTCTTTCTGTTCCTTAAAGCGGTTCTGCACTCTGTAAAAAAATTTTTTTTTTTTTAGGACGTAATATAAAGTATGCTTACCTTTATTAGGGGACTCACCTGTTCCATCTTCCATCTCGATCGCCGCCGGTTTTCGTCCGATGAAGTTCCTCGTCTTCTTCTTTAGTGCTGGGGGCCATCTTGCCTGTGGGCATGTGAAACACCCACAGGAACTTTAGATGGCCCAGCATGCACCGCCGTTACTCGCGCGTGCGCAGTAACGGCACATCTGCCGACATCTCACGAGATTTCGGCAGATGTGGCCAAAATCTCGGGAGATTTCGGAAGATGTGGCCGAAATCTCGCGAGATTTCGGAAGATGCCCGCACTGACTCCTGGGATCAATGACACCAGATCCCAGGAGACAGTGCGCCGTGACGACGATCGACGCAGAGACCCCGCCCGCCACCGCAGAGAGAGAAGACCGGAAGTCTTCAATTACAAGGTAAGTAAAAAAAAAAAAAAAAAAAAAAACATTTCATTTAGTACTCTTTGCCTGATTTGGAAGGCAAAGAGATTTACTAAATGAAATGGGTGCAGAACCGCTTTAATAAAGACACTCTCTAGTCTACTCTAGCTATGTAGATCGCTCACTGATATAACTAATTTGAAGAAAATGTAAGGAATGTGGACTGACTGACTGACTTTATCAGACTAACTCCTAAAATCCTCTCTTAGCAGCACAGGAACCTGTCTATAGCAGAGTGACGCTGTGTGCTGTGTGTCTGTACTATATATACAGGCTGGGTCACATGCTGCACTGCCAAATCACAGCCATGCCATTAGTAGGCATGGCTGTGATGGCTTCTAAGGGCACACTAATGAAACTAGCGTCGATTGGCTGCCCTGCAGCTTGTAAAAGGCGCCAATACATCGCCGAACACCGGACCCGAACCCGAACATACAGCCAATAGTTCAGGTTCGGGTCCGGGACCCGGACACCCAAAAGTCCGGTACGGACCCGAACTTTACAGTTCGGGTTCGCTCAACCCTAGTTCCCACCCAACCTGTGCCAAGTTCCCAGGTCTGTACCCCAGCTCTGCCCATTATGAGGGGTTCCTTTTAAACCTGTGCCAAATTCCCAGGTCTGTAGACCAGTTCTGCCCATTATAAGGGGTTCCTCCCACAAGCCCTGTGCTGAGTTCCCAGGTTTCTAAACCCACTGATCCCATTAAAAGGGGTTCCCACAATCCATGTGCTGAGTTCCTAGGTCTGTTCACCCACTCATCCCATTATGAGGTGTTCCCACCAATCCTGTGCCGAGTTCCTAGGTCTGTACACCCACTCAGCCCATTCTGAAAGGTTCCCACCAACCCTTTGCCGAGTTCCTGAATCTTTTCCCCCTTCTGTGCCCATTATGAGGGGTTCCCATCATTCCTGTGCGGGGTCCCGGGATCTGTACACCCACTGATCCCATTATGAGGGGTTCCCATCATTCCTGTGCTGAATTCCTGGGTCTGTACACCTGCTTTGCCCATTATGAGGGGTTCCCACAATCCCTGTGCTGAGTTCCCAGGTCTGTACACCCACTCTTCTCATTATGAGAGGTTTCCACAATCCCTGTGCTGAGTTCCTGGGTCTGTACACTCACTCTGCCCATTATGAGGGGTTCCCAACAACCATGTGCTGAGTTCACGTGTATGAACAATAGCGCTGCCCATTATGAGGGGTTTCTACAATCCCTGTGCAGAGCTTCAGGGTCTATACACCGACTCTGCCCATTATGAGGGGTTCCCACCAACCCTATGCTGAGTTCCCAGTTCTCTACACCTGCTGGGCCCAATATAAGGGGTTCCCACAATCCCTGTGCTGAGTTCCCAGTTCTCTACACCTGCTGGGCCCCAACATAAGAGGTTCCCACAATCCCTGTGCTAAGTTCCCAGGTCTGTACACCTGCTGGGCCCATTATGATGGGTTTCCACCAGCCCTGTGCTGATTTCCCGGGTCTGTACACCCACTCTGCCCATTATGAGGGGTTCCCACCAACCCTAGGCTGAGTTTCCAGGTCTGTAAACTTGCTGGGCACATTTTGAGGGGTTCCCACAATCCCTGTGCTGAGTTCCCGGTCTGTACACCCACTGATCCCATTATGAGAGGTTACCATCATTCCTGAGCTGAGTTCCTGGGTCTGTACACCCACTAATCCCATTATGAGGGGTTCCCACAATCCCTGTGCTGATTTTGTGGGTCTGTACACCCACTCTGTTATCATGGGTTCCCACCAAACCTGTGCTTATTTCCCAGGTCTGTACACCAGCTCTGCCCATTATGAGGGGGTCCCATCAAATATGTGACAAATTCCTGGGTCTGTACACCTGCTGGGCCCATTATGAGGGGTTCCCACCAGCCCTGTGCTGGGTTCCTGGGTCTGTACACCTACTGATCCCATTATGAGGGGTTTTCCTACAATCCCTGTGCAGAGTTCCCCGGTCTGTACACCCACTCTGCCCATTATGAGGGGTTCCCACCAAACCTGTGCCAAGTTTCCAGATCTGTACACCAGCTCTGCCCATTATGAGGGGTTCCTATGAGCCATGTTCTGAGGTACCAGCTTTCTACACCCACTGATCCCATTATGAGTGATCCCCTTCATTCCTGTGCTGAGTTCCCCAGTCTGTAAACCAACTCATCCCATTATGAGGGGTTTCCACAATCCATGTGCTAAGTTCCCAGGTCTGTACACCAGCTCTGCCCATTATGATGGGTTCATACAATACCTGTGAGGAGTTGCCGGGTCCGTACACCCACTCTGCCCATTATGAGGAGTTCCCACCAACCCTGTCCTGAGTTCCCAGGTCTGAACACCTGCTGGGCCCATTATAAGGGGTTTCCACAATCCCTGTGCTGAGTTCCCAGGTCTGTACACCTGCTAAGCCCATTATGAGGAGTTCCCACCAGCCCCGTGCTGAGTTCCCGGGTCTGTAAACCCACTCTGCCCATTATGAGGGGTTCCCACCAACCCTAGGCTGAGTTTCCAGGTCTATAAACCTGCTGGGCAAATTATGAGGGGTTCCCACCAACCATGTGCTGAGTTACGGGGTATGTGCACCCAATAATCCCATTATGAGGGGTTCCCACCAACCATGTGCTGAGTTCACGGGTATGTACACCCATGCAACCCATTATGACTGGTTCCCATCATTCCTATGACGAGTTCCCAGGTCTGTAGACCAGCTCTGCCCATTATGAGGGGTTCCCACCAAACCTGTGCCAAGTTCCCAGGTCTGTACCCCAGTTCTGCCCATTACAAGCCCTGTGCTGAGTTCCCAGGTTTCTAAACCCACTGATCCCATTATGAGTGGTTCCCATCATTCCTGTGCTGAGTTCCTGGGTCTGTACACCCACTTTACCCATTATGAGGGGTTCCCACAATCCATGTGCTGTGTTCCCATGTCTGCACACCAGCTCTGCCCATTATGAGGGGTTCCTACAATCCCTGCGAGGAGTTAGCGGGTCTGTACATCCTCTCTGCCCATTAAGAGGGGTTTACACCAACCCTATGCTGAGTTCCCAGGTCTGTACACCCACTCTGCCCATTATGAGGGGTTCCCTCCAAACCTGTGCTGAGTTCTTAGGTCTGTACACCTGCTGGGCCCATTATGAGGCTTTTCAAGTACTCTGGAAATATTTTACACGTTACCCTGGAGATTACAGTTCCATATATGTGTCACTTCCAACCCTCCCCCCGCATTGACTTAATGATATTAGGGATGGAAGCATATTACCGTGGTAGCATATAATCCCTACCTGTACTACTATTGACTGCACCTGAATCGAGTCAGCACTTTGGGCACTTTGGGCATTGTATTGTTTTACGTCTTTGGCTGATTGTGGTTGTTTCCAATTTCCGGAGCTGTGATGCGCTCCAGAGCCCTCCCTCCTCCCCCCGTCCCTATGGTCTGGGCATTGTGGTCGGGCCCCCTTGCGCATCCACGCCACGCCCCGTGCGCCGTACGCCTGACGTCACTTGTTGGCACCGTGCTTCGACGTGTCGAGCATCCATCTGCACTCACCATGAGGTAGGTTTAAATTTCGGCTGCCGAATGCGACTAGCTGTTTGGACGCCGACGCAGCCTTTCCCCCTGACTTTGCAGCGTGATGTAGGTGGTACTGCGGCTATATATGGCCACAGTTAACACACGTTGGTTGAGCCGTTCCCTTCACAATTTGCAACCACATGTACCTTGGTTGACAGACACCCCCTCCCCCCTTTTCAATGCAGGTAATTATTGTTTGCTGTTTTTCATTTATTATTATGATTCATTCACTTGATTTTATCCCCCACCTTGTCACTATCCTTGACACTATGTGAACCTAACCCACTGGGCTTGGTTACACAGCTCCCTTCACTTACTGCTTTCACTTATTAGTTCTATCGCACCCCTGGGCTGTAATTCCACCTTTCTGCCTATGTGCAGACATGTTTATACATTTACTTTAATTACTCTTTCACAGAAGTACTCTGGAAATATTTTACACATGTTACCCTGGAGATCACAGTTCCATAGATGTGTCACTTCCAACCTACTGTGATACAATATAGCCGTGGAGATTACTGCCTCAGCTCCGGTGGAGGCTTGCTTCCACAGCGCCCCCAATTGTCAACGTTTTCTTCCTTCTAAGTATGAGCTTCAATGTAGATAAGAGTGGTTGGGAAAATCATTGTTTTTTCCCCCTGTCTGTCCCTTTGCCCTTATGTTGCTGTGCCTGATCACCTTGCATTCATTTATTTATCTTTTTATAGATAATTTAATCCTGGAATTGCTCCTGATGAGTGGGTGAACTCCATGAAACGCGTAGAGCGCTCATATGCTACCACGTGCAAGCATGTATTTGGAATTCTCCCTGATCATATATTTTATCTACAATGTTTTATCCTTCAATCAATTGAAGATCATTTATGTTATTTCTAATGGTGTACCTCATAGCAATGTATCTATTACCTGTAGATCATATTGTAATGTATGTGTCCATATATGAAATACAAGATATCCAATTGATATTATTGTTATCCATGGTATATTGTTTATTTCTAACCCTTTATATAGATAAGGAATTGTCAGACATGTCCTTGCACAAATTCTTTGCAGTTATGCTTCATATAAAGTCCAATTTTTTTGCCCTCTCTCCAATACATTACCAGGGATGGAGGCAGATTAATCTAAACACTCATTGCCTCATATAAAGTCCCAAATACCCCCTCCCCCCGCATTGACTCGCTACAGGATTGTTTACATTTTGGTATGCAAATATATGACCTGACTGTGTTGATGAAGGAGTCATGCAATTTTCTTTCCTTCAGCTCATGGAAATGTGCAGACCTTTTAACAAGCTCTCCAAGTTGATGCTTTGGCATCTCCAGATCTGTGTTTTGGCCCCAAGTTTTTTTTAGAGTGGTGGTTTGAAGTTTCCTGCTTCTCTTCTAGGGTGTTCTCGTGAGTTGTTAAATGTCCTCTTTGGTTACCCACCCCTCTTTGTTGCACTGCTTTGTGACATCCCTACGGTCAAGAACATGAAGAGCTGTGTGACTCAATGAACTCAAAGAAAGGGATTTGATGGTGTGTAGGCCAAACATATTATTGTTTTTATTCTTTCACAGGCAGGCCAAAGGTGTCAATATGAAACCACCATATGCATGTCTGCTGCGTGTATATAATCTATTTCTCTAATTTTAGGCTGGTAGCTGTATATAACCCATTTAAAAAAAAAAAATTCTTGAAGAGCCAAAGGCTTTAGTAGGGAATGTGTATGTAAGTGTATTGTTCTCAGGAGTGTTCTCCGCCAGACAGGTGAAAGCTAGTCCTGTCCTTCTATGCTGAAATGATGTCAGTCCCAGTCCAGGAAGAGCGAGCAATGTCGCGTGGGAGCAGGATGGATGGAAGGTAGGAAATTGAACATAGAGTACTTCAGAACATCAGGAGGATAATATTTAATGACATGCAGTCAGACTGCTCAGAACCTACTTTAAGCCGGCCACAGACGGATTTAAATTTGCTGGTTTAGCAGGAACTGCCTTTAATTCTGGGAGGCTATTGTTGTGGAAACTGGACCCAATGCAGAGGGGTAATTGCTGGTATTGACAGGGCTGCTGTTAGAAATCACAGGGCCCCATGCAGCCTACCTGATGGGGCCCCATAAAAGCCTGCCCCCTAGGGTGCCCACGTGTCCCGGATTTCCCGGGATTGTCCCTTAATTAATATCTGTGTCCCGTGTCCCGGTCACATTCATTCCGGGACAATACAGTGTCCCGGAATGAAATAAGGACACACAGCCGCAGTAATAAACATTGCTGAATGGGTTGCTAGGGCCTCCCCGCCTCGCGTCTAGCAACAGCACCCTGAGTCCACCCACCTCCGCCTCCGGCCGCAGCAGCAGGGAGAGAGAGAGAGCAGCCAAAGAGCGTCTTCTGTATCTCCTCCTCCTAAATCCTGAGGGCGGCTTCTTATTGTTGCTGGCCCACCCACCACCTTTGGCACAGAGCCTTGGAGCACTTTCTTTGGCTACTGTGATAGGTGACTGATAGGTCACGGTCACGCTGATGGTGGGTGGTGACAGAAGTCCTCCGACGGCCGCTGCTGTACCATCCTCCGGATAATCCCTGGTGTCAATGTGGGGCAGCGGGTGAAAATCTCGTGGCAAATGACAAGCTCAGGGTTCCCTCTATGTTATGGTGAGTTGAACTATTTCATTTTATATTACAATGTAGTAATAGAAATATGTGATTTGATCATCCTGACACCATACTAAGCATGGTGTCAGAATGATTTCAGTGCTAGCACCAGCCATTCACCCAACAAATCCCCCCCACTTCTGAATTTGCCGTCAACCCCCGAGACTACATTCGCCCCCCCGGTCCTTGGCAAAGTTGTCCCCGAATGCCAGTTTGGAAATTTGGTCACCCTACTGCCCACTGACCCCACCCACCCACCTAAAAATGTGCAGCTTTGTACTCAAGTATAAAGAGTATAAAGGTGATACTGCAATGCTGTACTAACAGCACGCACACACCAGACTAATCCCCAGAATCACAGCAGATAAAGTTAGACTCAGCAGCAGATAATGTCATAACTCAGCACAGCAGAATGTATAAGACAGCACAGCACTGCAGATACTGTCAGCAGCAGTGCAATCAGCAGAATGAATATATATTCAAATGATCAGTATTCAGTAATGATAATGAATCAGCATCAGCATCAGCAGTCTGCCTATATCACAGTCACAGCCGGAACACAGTGCACTAGGCCACCACAGCGGCGGCCTTTTATACTGTGGGGCGTGTACTAAACCCCCTGAGCTATAATTGGCTACAGGCATCCTGCCTGTAGCCAATTATGGCTCTCCTCGCTGCCGGCGCTGTGATTGGCCAAGCATGCGGGGTCACAGTGCATGCTTGGCCAATCATCAGCCAGCAATGCACTGCGACTGGCGCAGTGCATTGCGGGCCGTTCACATCACACGAATGTGATGTGAACGGCCCAAATAATTCTGGGCTCGCCGAACGGGCTTGAATCGAACACCGGGCCCATCCCTACTCAGCACCCATCTCATCTACATACTACCTACCATACCCTCCGCACCCCTCTCATCTACATACTACCCACCATATACTCAGAACCCCTCTCATCTATATACTACCCACCATACACTCCGCACCCCTCTCATCTACATACTACCCACCTAACACTCAGCACCCCTCTCATCTACATACTACCTGCCATACCCTCCGCACCCTTCTCATCTACATACTACCCACCATACACTCAGCACCCCTCTCATCTACATACTACCCACCATACACTCTGCACCCCTCTCATCTACATACTACCCACCATACACTCAGCACCCAATGTCATCTACATACTACCCACCATACACTCCGCACCCCTCTCATCTACATACTACCCACCATACACTCCGCACCCCTCTCATCTACATATGAACCCTAAACTGCTGGGACGCTAGTATAGATCTGATCAGATCAGATATTGATCTGTTCAGATACTATAACACTAAGGGAGGTGTATGCTTTGCGCGTGGGTATTTGCGGTACTGGCACTAATCTGGGGCGACGCAGACCTTATTTGACCGTAAAACCTAATTGATATCACCCGCCGGGCGATCAGGGGGTTAAATCGTTATTGGGTAATAAATGGCAGGTGCCCTGACAGTATAAAAAACAAACTAACTAACCAGCATCACCCGTAACAGTTATACGGTGATCACTGGTGAAAGGGTTAACTAGGGGCAGTCAGGGGGTTAAAACCTTTATTAGGTAATATATGGGGGTACCTGGCGCTATATAAAAACCTGATGGGGAACCTAAATAACTAACTGGCTAACCAGCGTCACCAGTGACACTTATACAGTGATCACTGGTGAAAGAGTTAACTCTAGGGGCAATCAGGGGGTTAAAACCTTTATTTAGGTTGTATATGGGGGTACCTGACCTATAAACCTATTTATGAACCTATATAAATCTAGCGGCACCAGTGACACTAATGCAGCGATCAGAAAAACGATTGCTTAGTGACACTGGCAAAAGGGGTGAAAGGGTTACCTGGGGGGCAATCAAGGGGGTAAACCTTTATTAGGGGGGGTAGGGGGCTACCTTGGACCTAAAGGATACTTTTTACAGTCACAAATGACACTAAATGCAGTGATCAGTAAATAAATGACCACTGCAATCAGTGACACTGTGACTGGGGAGGCAGGGGGTGATCTGGGGGGGGGGGTGATCTGGGGGTGACTGGGGGGTGAAATGTGTGCCTGGTGTCAGTGTACTGTTGGTGCACTTACTTGTGTGTCTTCACTCGCGTCCCGGTCAGAAAGACCGTTCTGCTGTTGTTGAGATGCAAGAACCGCAGGTCCCTCGTATGGAGCAGAGTACTAGCGCCGCTATACCTTCTGGTGAACTCTTCTTTTCCCCCTCCCCTCTCTCTCTCCCTGCCCCCTCCCTCTCTCTCTCTTCCTGCCCCCTCCCTCTCTCTCTCTTCCTGCCCCCTCTCTCTCTCCCTGCCCCCTCCCTCTCCCTCTCCCTCTCCCTGCCCCTCCCTCTCTCTCTCCCTAACCCCCTCCCTCTCTCTCTCTTGCTGCCCCCCTCCCCCTCTCTCTCCCTGCCCCCTCCCTCTCTCTCTCTCTGCCCCCTCCCCCTCTCTCATCATGCCCCCTCCCCCTCTTCCTGTCCCCACTCCCTCTCTTTTCTTGTCCCCCTCCCCCTCTCTCTTCATGCCCCTCCCCCTCTCCCTGTCCCCACTCCCTCTCTCTTCTTGTCCCCCTCCCCTCTCTCTCTCCCTGCCCCCCTCTCTCTCTCTCTCTCTCCGTGCCCCCTCCCTCACTCTCTCTCCCTGTCCCCTCCCCTCTCTCTCTCTCTCTCTCCCTGCCCCCTCCCTCTCTCTCTTCCTGCCCCCCTCTCTCTCTCTCCCTGCCACCCCTCCCTCTCTCTCTCCCTGCCCCCTCCCTCTCTCTCCCTAACCCCCCTCCCTCTCTCTCTTCCTGCCCCCCTCCCCCTCTCTCTCCCTGCCCCTCCCTCTCTCTCTACCTGCCCCCTCCCCCTCTCTCTCCCTGCCCCCCTCCCCCTCTATCTTCCTGCCCCTGGTGGCAGGTGATGGTGGCAAGTGACATGCTTCATCTAGTGGCAAGCAACGGCGGCAAGTGACATGCTTCATCTGGTGGCAAGCAACGGTGGCAAGTGACAAGCGGCATCTGGTGGCAGGCGACATTGGCAAGTGACAAGCGGCATCTGGTGGCAGGAGACAGTGGCAAGTGACAAGCGGCAACTGGTGGCAGGAGACAGTGGCAAGTTGCACGCTGCATCTGGTGGCAGGCGATGGTGGTAAATGACACACTGCATCTCGTGGCAAATGACAAGCTCAGGGTTCCCTCTATGTTATGGTGAGTTGAACTATTTCATTTTATATTACAATGTAGTAATAGAAATAATGTGATTTGATCATCCCGACACCATACTAAGCATGGTGTCAGAAAGAGAGTCCCGGAGCAGAAGGAGAGAAAAGCATTGGCGTAGGGACTGCATGACAGGTGGGGACAGCACAGTCATGGTTGTGGAGAGAAAAAGTTGTCCCCTTTAAGAAAAGGGGAGGGGCCGAAGCAGGGGAGGCGCTTGGTTAGGAAGTTAGGAAGAAGAAATGTGAGTGAGGTCATCAGTGAGCGACGGAGGAGAAGATTGAACATGTGGGTTCTAATCCAGTTCAGAACACATCTTCACATCTTTAAGCAACAGCAGCAGCAGCACAGGGGAGAGGGGGGAAAAACATCCACCCCCCCCCCCCCCAGTGTTCAGCAACCACAGGGATCCATGATTGGGGGACTTCAGAAGGACACAGCACAGAGGCAGAAGCGCAGGGATGGGGGAGCCCAGCACAGCACATGGCTCTGCCCCCCCCCCCTGCTCGTCACAGAGGCCAGGAGCATATGGCCATGGCTGCGTGAGAAGGTCAGAGCAGCCAGTCGGCACATCGAAGGTAAGCCGTGTCTCTGGACGGGGGCTAGGCGGTCGGGGCCAGACCGGAGGGAGGACCAAGAGGAGCGTTGTGTCGGTGGTGAGCGGTGAAGGAGAGTGAGCAACGGATGCCCAGACCGGGAGAAGGACCGGGAGCCCAATCAATGCAGGCAGCAAGCTGGTCTGGCTGACAGGATGGAGAGATGGATGGGAACAGCAACGCAGACCCCCCGGCGACCGAAGCAGGACCCGATGGTGTACAGCCAGTGGTCGTTCGTCCAGAGATCAGCGACAGACCGGAGGGAGAACTGTCGGGGTCGGAGAGGGACGAGGACCAGGGACATCCGGCAGCGGTGGATTCCAGAGTGGCGGCTGGTGGGCCCAGCCCCAGGCAGCCTGGTGAGTGCAATTTTTTCTTTATATGTTTCTTCTTTATAAAAACTAGGGGTAGATCAGGGTAGAAAGCAGGGTCCCAGGGCGAGGGTAGCAAGGGCAAGCAGTAATAGGCCCCATGCAGAACAGCCCAGGCACCACATACGGAAGGAGCGGGCCACGGCGGCTATAGTCCAGGTTACAAGCTATTCGCCGGCAATGTCAGCGGGTAGTCGATCCTCCCCATGTACAGGCCAGCGTTTCGGCTCCTGATAGCCAGAAAAAGTGTGAGTAAGCGGATTCGGTCAGAATGGCGGCCCCCGCAAAATGAGAGGTTTAGGTCCCTGGGGGGACCATCTTAAAACGGAGGTGGAAGGAAAAGTAGAAAAAGGGAATATGTGGAGATCTTTACATTATGGCCTCTAGAGAAATTCATTCTGGGTGGCTTGAAGCTGGAAGAAGGGAAAAGCAAGACGAGAAAAACTCAGATCTGCTGATTCCTCGTACCTTCAAACTGGTTACAGGAGTTCGTCATCTTGGCAAGTGAACACCGCTCGACGTTTTTGTATATCTAGAAGCTATTGGCGTGGGTATGGGCGGCACGACGGACAGTTTCGACAACGTATGGCCGTCCGACAGTCACGGCGCCGGTATCACAAGGATATTATCCTGTGGGTGAGGCTTATGACAGCGTAGCAGGCCCCTAATATGTTTCAGGCAGGGGCGGAGGTACCGCATCCTCGGTACAGCTGACCGAAAAATAGAAGTTTGGGGGTGGGCTTCGCTTCAAATACACGCGTTCTGGCTGGGGTTATCCCATGCACTTGTACGGGGGCGGGATTCTTCCTTTCCTCAGTTGGTACCCCCGACCAAAAAAGCGTCTCGGTTGTGGGAATCTGGTTTCTCGAGCAGTTTCAAATTACGTTCGGCCCAGTTGTGTCCGACCGTGGTTGCTGATAAACTTTGAAAGAGGGAGTCTTGGTAGGATGTCCCCCCCCCCCCCCTTTTCATAAGGTTCCGCTTCCAGACCTGGGGGTCTCTACATTTGGAGTAGTATTTCCTTGAATAGAGCCAAACAAGTTCAGATTGATTCACCACCTTTCCTTCACGTAGGTTGGTTAGTGATTTGTTTACTCCAAAGGGGTTTTGAGGTAACATATAATTGTTGGGTGCAGCGATATCATGGGTGGGTCACCAGGGTAAAAAGGCAGATATTGAATCTGTTTCTGGCTTTCGCCAGTTCATCCAGACAGTTGCCGTCTGCTAGGCTGCACATGGAATGTGGCATATTATGGGGATCGTTGTCTCCCAATGGGATGCTCTATGTCATGCGCTTTCTTTGAACCGTTCAGCTCCTTTTGGAATAGGTAGTACAGGACGTATCCGAGGTTAACTCGGTTATTTACGATCGGGATGTCTTCAGATGCGTTAGCCTACTGGGTCTCAACGTCTGCGCCGTCTCGTTTGGGACATTGCAACGTATAGCAGAAAATGTCGGGGTCCGCTAGGCAAGGAAACAACAGAGGGCCCCACGTCTACCATTATTCCTGGGAATTGAAGTGGATTTGATTGGACTGGAATGGCAATGGCAGACGGACAAACGGGAAAATCTCAAGGCAGAAGTCATGGGGAGCATTGCTAGGCGCATTTGACAGTTTTCATCAGTTACAAGTGTAGGGAGCTAATTTGGCTTGCCATTTAATTCCCTGGGGCGCGGTTTTGCCGCCGGTTGCCGGCAGCATCCGAGATAGTCAAGTCCCCTTGTGACTTCGTCAGTCTCAACAGGGTGGTCCTGCGGGGTAGTAGGGCTTCCTGGAGTCGAATGGGTGCGCTCACGAAGTCTGGGCCCGTCAGTATGGCGAGTTAGATTGTTCACGGACGCCGCAGGCTCTACGGGCTATGGGGGCCTTCGTTTATAAAAAATGGTAGCGCTGCCTTTCGTCCCCCAGGCCAGTTTCTTGAAGAACTTATTAACATGGAATTGTTGCGGACCATAGTAGTAAAGAATATTTGGAGGGAATCCTTACGGAACTTAATGGTGCGTCGCATTTGTGACAACATGGGGGAGTCCAGGTGTATCCGCTGGTCGTCGGCATCCATTACGGTGGTCCAGGGGTTGAGACATTTGGTATTGTGAGGTTTGCAATTGAACGCCGTTGTTTACGCTGTACACTTACCAGGGATGGATAACACCTTGGCGGGTGCTTTGTCTCGTTTTCAGCGGGTCAGGAGCCAGGAGTCGGCACCGGTCACGGAACTAAACGAGTCACCTGTCCTGAATTTGGTGGAACATGGCCTTAGGGATTGCAGCACGGGGGAGTCATCACTCCATAGTACGACAAATTGTGGTGGTCTGCTACATGGCAGGGCAGGTATGCAGCAGGCTGGTACAGGCTTGGTGCCGTCTCCAAGGGTCCAGATCCAGCCCACGCAGGTCTTGTTTTTTATTACCACGGGATTTGAGAGAGGTACCTTGGTAGCTGCCATCAATCGGATGTTGGCAGGCTTGGCCTTTCTTTTTCAATGTACTTGGGCCCAATTTACATGGGTTTGTTACACGGCCTATTTTCGTAGCTGGGCGACATTTGTGGTTTGGGGCATGAATGTGCCCTATTTCGCCGGCCTTTGTGCTGGCTTCCCTTGGGCATTACCAATAAGCGAGCTGCCAGCCCTTCGGAATGGTCTCGAAAGGGGGGCTGCTGGTGGGGGGTTATTTGCGAGATTCGGTCGGAATGTGGGTAAGAAGGTCGAAAACCGATCGGACCAGTAAGGACATGCGACTGGAAGAGTGCAGGATTACGGAGTCACAAAATGGTCCGGTAGGGGGAGCGTAATCCTTACGTGACATGCGGCCTGGGTTCACAGGCCTCTTTTAGGCTACATAGCCATGGGTTGTCATTTGCCGTGCTGCCAGGAAAGTTTGACAGCGGTGGCTTCCATCCAAAAGTTATGCCTCTCATTCTTTCTCAAATGGCGTGGAGGCTTCCAGGGTCGGCCTCAGTGATGATACAGATAAACGCATTGGTAGGTGGGACTCTGACATATTGGGTTTTTTACGTTCACCCACATGGGTTGCAGCGTCGGGTCAAAGAGGTTTTGTTGTTTCGGGTTTTATGTTAGTGTTAATATGGGGGAATTTACGGTTTTGTGCTGTAATTTTTCCTTTTTATAGGTGGATAAGTTGGCCTAGGGTGTATCCCGGTTTACTCATATGTTTAATGGGGTGGGCCAGAAGAGCTGATGTTCAGACCGACGGCAGGCAGTTGGGCATCCCCTGTCAGGAAGCTCAGCTGGGAGGGTCATTGTTTGGTCAGATATGGTGTACGTCTTGGCCAGCACAAAAAAAAAAAAAAAAGGTTGATTGGACCCGTGGGAAAGAAAACTTGGAAGGGAATAAGTGTGTGTTCAGGAACGGGGGTGTGGTTATAAGTCACAGAGAGCTGGAGATGGATTTAAGGAGGTATCTTTGGAGCGGTGGGGTGCACCTTGAAGAAGTGGGAATCGATCTTTGGGCTCGAGGTTGCAGGAATGCATACAGCGAGCAATGAGGATGTGGGGGTGCACGAAAGGGTAAGGTCTTACCCCTTTCGTGCTGTGGCAGTGGTTGGGTCTTTGGAGGAAGAGAATATGGTAGTTATATGCATATATAACATGGTTGGTACCCATCTGTGGGATGGGGGTTAACATGGTTGGTACCCATCTGTGGTATGGGGATAACATGGTTGGTACCCATCTGTGGGATGGGGGTTAACATGGTTGGTACCCATCTGTGCGATGGGGGTTAACATGGTTGGTACCCATCTGTGCGATGGGGGTTAACATGGTTGGTACCCATCTGTGGGATGGGGTTAACATGGTTGGTACCCATCTGTGGATGGGGGTTATCAGGTACCTTCCGGTTAACGAGGGGTTAACCAGGAAGGGGTTAAAGGTAGGTCACTGCGAAAGTTGAGTACTGTCTCCAGGTCTGGGGGCTTGCGACCGGAGGCCTAAAGTTTAAAGAAGTTTGGCGCAGTGACCAGTGGGGTGGGGTTCCCCGAGAAGACCCCAAAAGTACATAAAGTTGGTTAAGAGTTATTTAAAATGTTTTTTATTTAATTTTAAGGTAATTGTTAATAAAAGGCCGTCAAGGCCATTTACTCCAAAATCTTGTCATGTCATTTGTGAGGGGATTTGGAGGGGTTAGATATTATGTTTAATGGATGGCTTAAGGGACTGTGGATTAGGTCCTTCACATGTCATGATTTCAGTGCTAGCACCAGCCATTCACCCAACAAATCCCCCCCACTTCTGAATTCGCCGTCAACCCTGAGACTACATTCGTCCCCCTGGTCCTTGGCAAAATTGTCCCCGAATGCCAGTTTGGAAATGTGGTCACCCTAAAAATAAATAAAAAAATAAAAATATGCAGCTTTGTACTCAAGGGATATTTATCTTTCTACAGCCTGTTATGAATTTGATTATCCAAAAGGAATACTGTTTTCAGATGAGAACATACCTCTTTACTTGTATAATTTACACCTGCCTACCTCTGATCCAGTTCCAAAGGGGATTCATCCTCATCTGTCTATGTGGATCTAATTGGAGGGCAGTTGCACCTGGCTGTCTACACAGCAGGGCGGGCTGTGTCCCTGTCAGCTCTGCATAAACTGAGTGGACATGGACCTTTCATCCGCCCGATCAGAGAGGGCCGTAACGAAAATGGAACGCAGGGCAATGTAGGGGAGGGCCGGACATGACGGTGTGTCTAGGACACACAGGGGGTGAGTTAAGGGGTGTGGCCAGGCAGGCACAGGCCAGTACGACAGTGGGGGGAGCGGCCATATAAATAGGGGCGTGGCTAAGAGAATTCAGTCGGTAGAAGAATCACACGAGGAGGCAGTTTTTTCCCACTGCTCCTCGTTTTCATCCACCCAAAATGGCGGACGTCCGGGGCCTCCAGGACGAATGGCGACCGGAGGACTGCGGGACTCAAGCACACGGCAGGATCTCTAGGCCGCCATCCAGGTACTCACTAGGGTCGATCGCTGGGCCCTAGAGGGTCACCAGGAACCCGAGGCGGGAGTATTCGACCCCCCCAGCTAAGAGAGCACAGAAAGAGCCTTCCGGTGGGCCCAGGCGGAACACATGCCGCGGGGTCCATGCGGGAGTGGGGGCCACGGGCCTGCAGGGTGTCGCATCCCCAGTCAGCATTAGGAGAGAGGACCAGGACACTGCTGCCCCTGCAGCTCTGAACCTGGCCAGGTTTAGTAGCTCATGTTTTCTTATGCCTGGGGAGCTCAGAAAGCCTCCATGTATATGAGTTCTTTCGGACCCATTCACATGTGGAGCAGACATGTGTGTCCTGTGCAGGACTCACATGTCTGCTCCACATGTGAATGGGTCCTAAAGAACTCATATACATGGAGGCTTTCTGAGCTCCCCAGGCATAAGAAAACATGAGCTACTAAACCTGGCCATAGATGGATAAAAATGTAACTGGTCCAGCAAGGACCGGACAAGTTTCAATCCTTCTGTAGTCATTCTTGCTAAAGAGACATCAATTTAATGATGAACTTCTCTCCAACCAGCAGAAATGTTTCCTTAGATTTGCAGCACTGACATCGATGTCTCAGCAGAAAGGATTCCCTCATCCACCCTAGTTGTGTGGATTGGGGGGATCCATGAATTTTTTTTCAATCATACGCTGACTGATAAAAAAATAAAAACGATCCATCTATGGCCAGCCTCCAGCTTACCATACGTTATACAATCTGATTGTACAATATATTTTGGCTCTACCACCAACTATGTAGTACAAAGGTATGCCTGATTGGTTACTACTTAAATTAATTGTTTAGGTTGTCCATCTATTACAAAGTTTTCGTAATTCTAAAGGAGATTGTGCAGAGATTGTACAATCAGATTGTATAGTGTATGCTATACCTACAGTATAGTGTTCTTGTGCATAAGTACTAACAGTGACAAATGTTTTCCCTGTTATCTTTATTCTCACCTATGCAGATTTGTTTGCCCAGGAGCTTTGTCTTTGAGTTCATTAAACACCCCAACACATTGTCTAAAGCTGGTTACACACTAGGGTTCCACCAATACCTGTTTTGTACCAACAATAGCTCAAGTACTCACTGATACTAGTTGCCAATACCTTTGCGGTGCGGTTTGAGCCTATACAAAATGAGTGGGCTCAAATGGGCTCAAATCTGTAAAGAATGAGATGTGATTTGAACAGGAAAGTGGTGCGATTCCTGTCTGAATCACATGTGGTTTTCCGCACCACTCCTGTGTGAACCCAGACTGAAGTCATTGTGACAAGATTGTGTAGCGGGGTCGTACCCCTTTTAGTAGAAGAGACTACATCCCCCATAATTCCCCAGGCTCCCGGGCTGCTTGTTTCCGCCCGAGAGGCTGCTGGGGGAGGTTATAAAAAGGAGGAGGAGAGAGACCGCCTCTTCCTCTTCTGATGCCGCGCCTGTCTGGGACGCCTCTTCTGACTGAGCTGGTGACGCGGAGACTGGTTCCTGAGGAGACACCTGTGCGGACCGGGTCTGCTGAAGGCCTGAAGCCTGGGCCTTGCAGCAGATGGAGTGAGACTCTCATCCCTCAGAGTCAGCAGCAGTGGAGCGGAGACTCTTCCCTACAGTCGATCGGTCGGAGCTGAGGACCGGAGCGCAGGGGCTGTGACTGAGGAGACCGGAGGCCGCCATTGGAGGGACCGGAGCTGAGGACGGTACCCAAGGATTGGTGAGAGAGCTGAAAGGCTCATCCTGCATTGATACACACACTTTCATGCCTACTGAACTGCCAAGGCATAATTTACCTCAGAGCAGCAGATTTTACTTTCTGTGGATTACAAGTATACCATTTAAAGCTACATGTGCACCACCTCTACAGATCTATTGCCGGTGAAGATTACTGTACTTATTCAAGGACTGAGCTCTATTGCTAGGGATCAGGCCTGGTCCGTTAGGTAGGCGCAGATAGATTTATTGCACCTCAGGGGTGCATAGCAGACGGTCGCTATACTTGGCGCTCCGTCTCCCCATTGCTAGTTTGATACATATATGTGTACATGTTAAAGTGCATATTGCAGGGACCTGCTAAAGTATTGTAAGTCATATGTTTAAATGCATGTTACTATTTCTTTCCTTACTGATAAAGTAAAGCCAGTTATTCTTATCTCAGCAGTCTGCTTGTGAGTTCATACCCATTACACTTAAGCCCCATACACACGGTCGGACTTTTTCATGGATTCTGTCCGATCGGACAAGGTTGTTGAAAAATCAGACCGTGTGTATGCACCATCGGACAATGTTCGTCGGTTTGACCGACGGACAAAGTCTTATCTCCTGCTGGAAATCTTTGCCGTCAACACGGTCCGATCACACCAAATCCGATCGTGTGTACGGTTGTCCGACCGGACAAAGTGCCACGCATGCTCAGATCACATTACAAGACCAAAGCTATTGGCTACTAGCCTCTACGTAGTCCCGTCGTAGGCAACAAACGTCACCACGTTCAGAATGATCGGATTTTCCGACAACTTTGTCCGACCGTGTGTACGCAAAACCAACATCGGACAAAGTATGACGGACATGGTCCGACGGACCTGGTCCGCGGATTGTCCGACCGTGTGTATGGGGCTTTAGAGTATAAGTGATGTTTATATGTGCATAGATACATACCCCTTGACTAACTGTGCCAGAGCGGGTAGAGCAAATTGCCGGGGGTTGGTGGAGCTGCACTCAGGGACCCAAAACAAATCAGCGGCCCTCTTAACTGGGGGTATCGCTACACGTGGGGGCTCGTAATCCGGGATCCTGAGTCAGCGGGAAAAGCCGCCAGAAGGTACCGGCATGGACCCGATAGAAGTGGGACGGTGGTCCGCAACATGGGCCACTGATCCAGCCGCAGCAGCAGTCATTGAACTGCCAGGGATATGGCAGAGAGAGGCAGTCAAGCAGCTCATAATGTCCCTATCCCCATGCCACAAGTCATGGATAATGGACATGAGAAATGATGCTGGGTACACATACGCCTTAATAGAATGGAAGGAAGAGACTCCAGAGCAGTTCAGGAGCCAAAGCATACAAGCACCGAATGGTCAGGCCTACCAAGTGCTGCATGCGCTGCCGCGCAAGGGAGACTGTTCTCCTGTGAAAACTATGCTATCCCCAAGGAAGGAAGAGCAGAAGGGCGCGGAAAGTCCCGCACAGACTACTCTTAGTGCAGAGCTGTGTGCTGTCCTAGGGGAAATTGTGACTCAGTGCAGAAGAGACCCCGGGGATTACCCAATGTCGGGATACAGGAAACTCCGGATGTTCTCTGGGAGGACACCTGTACCCTCGGGAGAAGAGGGATTTGAAGAGTGGTTAGATGGTGCCACGCAGGCCCTAGAAGAATGGGAGGTCTCAGAAGGTAGAAAGAAGAAAAGGATTGTTGAGAGCCTAAAAGGACCTGCCTTAGAGGCCATACGCAATCTGAAGACAAGCAAAAAGGATTGCACTGCCCAGGACTACATAGACATCCTGGAAAGTGTGTTTGGTGGGACAGAAAAAGTCACAGAACTTACCTATCAACTGGAACACTGTTACCAGAAGACAGGGGAGAAGCTGTCGGAGTACATGGGACGCATAGACAAGATCCTGCATAGGATTATCCTGAAGAAGGGGATAGATCCAGGGAAGGTAGATGAAGCCCGTGCCCAGCAGGTGATGAGGGGAGCCCAACCCCTGGACCCTGTCGCACTAATTCTACGCACCCGGCAGGATGGGAAGAACCTGGACTACCCTGATCTCATTCGAATGGTCAGAGAAGAAGAGGCCATGTTGGAAGAGAAAAGGGAAAAGCAAGTGATGGGGTCTACAAAACTTCCAGTGGCCACGGTCAGGTCGGCCTTAACCCCTGAAAGAGAGACAGAGGTAGATGCCCTGAAGTTGCAGATGTCCCAGATGATGGAGATACTGACATCTCTAGTGGCGAAAGAGACGCCCAGTCCCAAGAAAGAAACAAGCAGGAGGGAATTGTTTCCAGCTGTTTCAGCACCAGCATCCCCACCTGACTACGGTGAGATGATCTGTTTTAATTGTGGAGGAATTGGTCATATTGCAGCTGTATGTGCCAGTCCCAAGAAGAAGAAAACAGAAAGCCGCCAGCCGGCGGGAAACGCCAAAGGGCCCCGGTGAAGGAGTCAACCGGGTGCCCATCGCCTTCAGTGAGCTCCAAGAAGAATAACAGAAAGAAAAGAGGAGATCAGACCCCTCGGAAGGAACCCAGGGATCCTCAACCAAGGTACACTCCAGAGAAAGGGGGCAAGACCCCTCGGAAGGAATACAGTACTCCTAAACGAGAACCCCCAAAAGTGAGAGATAACAATGTCCCTCAACGGGTTCACACTCCCAGCAAGAGGGAGAAAATGAATGCATACCAGGCTCAAGAAAGGAGCAAGTGCAGATCAAGTGAGAAGGGAAAGAGTCCGCAGAAGAGGACAGCATCAACTCGGCCTTACCCAGAAAAGCTAGTTGGTCCATCCCCTTCTGTACCCATCCAGGTGGAAGGAGTGTACACAAAGGCCCTCCTAGACACTGGAGCACAAGTGACCCTATTGTACAGGGACTTCTATGACAGATACCTGAGCCATCTGCCAATACAGAAGATAGAAGAGTTGGAGATAAGGGGATTGGGAACTCAGAGTTTCCCCTATGATGGATACCTACCCATACGGTTGACCTTTGACCCATCCGTAGCTGGGAAGACTGAAGTGTTTGACACCTTAGCAGTGGTGTGTCCCCGCCCACCAGGAACCAGCAAGACTTCCCTGATCATAGGGACGAACACGGACCTAGTCAGAAGGCTTCTGACCCCCCTGGTGAAGAAAGAGAATCTTTCAGCCCCCAAGATCCATCCCATGCTGAAGGCAGCCTACCAGCGGTTGGTCCTAGAGCAGAAGACCCCAAGTGAGGGGATAGGAAGGGTATGGAGGCTTGGAAAAGAAGGAGCAGTGTTACAGCCTGGAGAGGCGACCTGCATGAGAGCCACGGTGGAACTTACTTGGGAGCAGCCTGGCCCCTTTGTAATGTTGGAACCCGAACCAATGGAGGGTCACTCAGGTCTGGAAGTGATACCAGAAGTAATTTCACTGAAGGACCTGAAGAAGGCCAGAGGAAGAGTCCCTGTCAGTGTGAGGAACCCCACAGAGCGGCCCGTGGAGATCCCTGCCAGGATGCTTCTGGGACAGGTGAGTCCTGCTGTCCCAGTTGGCTGGTCAGAGGTGAAGGGGGCGGGTGAAGGAGAAGATGTTTGGAAGAAACTCTCCATGGAAAACCCTAACCTACCTGGAGCTTGGAAAGAGAGAGCCAAGGCCCAGCTGACCAGATGGGAGAAGATTTTCTCTAAAGATGAGTTTGATGTGGGGTGTGCGAGGAGTGCCACCCACCGAATCCGCATGCAAGAGGACAAGCCATTCAGAGAGAGAGAGTGAGGCGAGTCCCGCTAGCAGATCTGGAGGATCTGAGGGAGCAGCTTGCGGAACTGAAGAAGACGGGAGTGATTCGGGAGTCCAGAAGCCCCTATGCCTCCCCAATAGTGGTGGTCAGGAAGAAGAATGGGTCATTGAGGCTCTGCATTGACTACAGAACTCTCAACAGGAGGACCATTCCTGACCAGTACACCACGCCAAGGATAGAAGATGCCTTGCAGAGTTTATCTGGAGCTAAGTGGTTCAGTGTGATGGACCTCAAGAGTGGGTATTACCAAATCCCCATGCATCCAGAGGATAGAGAAAAGACTGCCTTCATAACCCCAGTGGGATTCTTTGAGTTCAACAGGATGCCCCAGGGCCTATCTGGAGCTCCTGCTACATTTCAACGCCTTATGGAAAGGACAGTTGGAGACATGAACCTCATAGAAGTCCTTGTGTACCTGGACGATGTCATTGTCTTTGGAAAGACTTTGGAAGAACATGAAGCCAGATTGGAGAAAGTACTGAAGAGGCTCAGTGAAGAGGGACTCAAACTTTCTCCCGAGAAGTGTCGGTTTTATCAGTCTTCTGTGAACTATCTGGGACACATAGTGTCTGAAAAAGGAGTGGCTACAGACCCTGAGAAGTTGGAGGCAGTTACTTCGTGGCCAAGACCCACAACAGTTACAGAACTTCGGTCTTTCTTGGGGTTCTGCTCCTACTACCGCAGGTTTGTGGATGGGTTTGCCCGCATTGCAAAACCCCTAAACGAACTGCTCAAGACAGAAGGAGAGGAAGATGGATTGGGGCCTAGGAGGCCCGGTGAGTCGGTCAAAGACCAGTGGAATTCAAGGTGTGAAGAGGCTTTCAGAACCTTGAAGAGAAGTCTCACCACAGCCCCAGTTTTGGCCTACGCTGACCCCACTAGACCATATGAGCTACATGTTGATGCCAGCCATGAGGGCCTAGGTGGAGTACTCTACCAGGAGTACGAAGACCAGCTACGACCAGTGGCTTATGTGAGCCGGAGCCTGACCCCCTCCGAGAAGAACTATCCCACCCACAAGTTGGAGTTCTTAGCCCTCAAATGGGCAGTTGTTGACAAACTGAGAGACTATCTGTATGGGGCCGAGTTTACTGTAAAGACAGATAACAACCCCTTGACCTATCTATTCACCACCGCCAAGCTGGATGCAACTGGACACAGATGGTTGGCGGCGTTGTCTGGATTCAATTTCAGCCTCAAGTACAGACCAGGGGCTGGAAATAGGGATGCAGATGCCCTGTCCCGAAGATCCCATGTCATGGTCGATGAATGGGAAGACTGGACTCAAGTGGCACCAGATGGAGTGCGAGCCCTTTGTCAGGGGGCTGAGCTCCAAGCCAGAGGAGGATCCAGAGTGGAAGAGATAGGAGTTACCACAGTGGGAGTCCCAAAGTGTTACTGTGGAGTAACTCAATTAGAAGAAGAGTGTCTACCGAAGCTGTCCAAGAAAGAGTTAAGGTGTGACCAATTGGAAGACCCCATGGGGAGATTGGTCCTGGAAGCCCTGGAAGACAAGAGTCCAGAGGGACTTCGCCTTCACCCTTCTAAAGAAGCTCGCCTACTGAGGAGAGAGTTGGACAAGTTACAGGTGCATCAGGTGGTAGTCTACCGAAGGGGCCCCTCTGATGGCCCAGAAGACAAGTGGCACTTGTTTCTCCCCGAGAAGCATCGAGAGACTGTGCTGATTGCCTTACATGACCAGCATGGTCACTTGGGAGCAGAGAGAACCTTCCAACTTGTCAGAGACCGGTTTTATTGGCCCTGCATGAGGGCCGAAGTGGAGGAGTATTGCCATTCCTGTGCAAGATGCATTCAGAGAAAAACTTTACCCCATCAAGCTGCCCCAATGGGCCACCTACAGAGTCAAGGCCCAATGGATCTGGTATGCATTGATTTTCTCTGCCTCGAACCCGATTTGAGTGGATTGGGAAATGTTCTGGTGGTAACCGACCATTTCACTCGTTACGCTCAGGCTTTCCCAACCAAGGACCAGAAGGCCTCTACCGTAGCCAAGGTACTTTTGGAGAAGTACTTTGTTCACTATGGACTGCCACAGAGAATCCATTCAGACCAAGGAAGGGACTTTGAGAGTCGCCTGATCAGGAAGCTACTAGATTCTCTGGGAGTAGAGAAGACTAGAACCACACCTTATCACCCTCAAGGTGATGCCCAGCCTGAAAGGTTCAACAGGACCCTATTGAACATGTTGGGAACTTTGGAAACAGAGAAGAAGCAACATTGGAGTCAACACATATCAGCTCTAGTGCATGCTTACAATTGCACCACAAGTGATGTGACAGGTTTCTCTCCTTACCGACTTATGTTTGGGAGAGAAGCAAGATTGCCAGTGGATTTGGCCTTCGGCATATCCTTAGATCATGCCTCTGCTGCCTCCCACAAAGGATATGTGGACAGATTGAGGCGCAGTCTGAAGATAGCTTATGAGAAAGCTCAAGCGGCCTCCGACCAGAGGGGGGCCCGAAATAAGAGGAACTTTGATTTGAAAGTTAGAGTACAGGACCTACAGCCTGGGGACCGTGTACTGTTACGCAATCTAGGGATCCCTGGAAAACACAAGATTGCTGATAGATGGAGATCAGAGCCATATATCATCTGTAGGAAACTTCCAGGATTGCCTGTCTACAAGTTGAAGCCAGAAGGAAGAGTGGGCCTTTGAAGACCTGGCATAGGAATCATTTGCTCCCACTCACTGAAGCAGTCAGAATACTTCCAGCGAGAGACTTACCTGAATCTGTTTCCATTCTGGATACCCCCAGGCCTAATACTAGGTCTCAGACATCCCAAGTTAGGGGTGGACAGGACCCCCAACCAGAGGAAGAAAGAGGAGAACTTGAATGGCTATGGCCTTCCTCAACTCCAGGAAATTCCGCCATAGACCTTCCACCTACTGAAGATGTGGAAGATGGAACATTGAACCCAGAAGCCACAGAGTTTGTACCTGAGTGCTGGGAAGATATCCCTGGTCTCTACTCAGAGGAAGAAGTAGATGTTCCAGAACCAGAGATGTTGCCGGAATGTGTTCCTGAAGAAGTCCCAAGAGAACAGAGAGCTCGTAGAGTTGTGAAGCCTCCCAAGAAGTTAACTTACCCCAAGATGGGAGAAAGTTCAGAGGACTCTGTTACCACAGCGAGGAGAAGTGCTGAACGCCCTGACCCATCCACTGTTCATTTGGTGGAGGGCAACCCCAGCTCACTCTCTGGCACAGTTAAACAGGTCGCCCACACTGAAGTGACCTGTAGACAGGACAGCTCCCCATCTTATGCCAATTGGTGGGAGGCTCCTCTGTCTAAGTTATGTGAACGTGTTGTTTCCGAGAAAGCTTGTAATTTGAACACTGTCTTTGGGGACCAAAGATTCAAAGTGGGGGGAGTGTGTAGCGGGGTCGTACCCCTTTTAGTAGAAGAGACTACATCCCCCATAATTCCCCAGGCTCCCGGGCTGCTTGTTTCCGCCCGAGAGGCTGCTGGGGGAGGTTATAAAAAGGAGGAGGAGAGACCGCCTCTTCCTCTTCTGATGCCGCGCCTGTCTGGGACGCCTCTTCTGACTGAGCTGGTGACGCGGAGACTGGTTCCTGAGGAGACACCTGTGCGGACCGGGTCTGCTGAAGGCCTGAAGCCTGGGCCTTGCAGCAGATGGAGTGAGACTCTCATCCCTCAGAGTCAGCAGCAGCGGAGCGGAGACTCTTCCCTACAGTCGGTCGGTCGGTGCTGAGGACCGGAGCGCAGAGGCTGTGACTGAGGAGACCGGAGGCCGCCATTGGAGGGACCGGAGCTGAGGACGGTACCCAAGGATTGGTGAGAGAGCTGAAAGGCTCATCCTGCATTGATACACACACTTTCATGCCTACTGAACTGCCAAGGCATAATTTACCTCAGAGCAGCAGATGTTACTTTCTGTGGATTACAAGTATACCATTTAAAGCTACATGTGCACCACCTCTACAGATCTATTGCCGGTGAAGATTACTGTACTTATTCAAGGACTGAGCTCTATTGCTAGGGATCAGGCCTGGTCCGTTAGGTAGGCGCAGATAGATTTATTGCACCTCAGGGGTGCATAGCAGACGGTCGCTATACTTGGCGCTCCGTCTCCCCATTGCTAGTTTGATACATATATGTGTACATGTTAAAGTGCATATTGCAGGGACCTGCTAAAGTATTGTAAGTCATATGTTTAAATGCATGTTACTATTTCTTTCCTTACTGATAAAGTAAAGCCAGTTATTCTTATCTCAGCAGTCTGCTTGTGAGTTCATACCCATTACACTTAGAGTATAAGTGATGTTTATATGTGCATAGATACATACCCCTTGACTAACTGTGCCAGAGCGGGTAGAGCAAATTGCCGGGGGTTGGTGGAGCTGCACTCAGGGACCCAAAACAAATCAGCGGCCCTCTTAACTGGGGGTATCGCTACAATTGGATTCACACAGCAGAGGTGTGGGAAACTGCATGTGATTCAGACAGGAATCGCACCACATTCCTGTTCAAATCACATGTGATTCTTTACAGTGCGATTTGAGCCCATTCATTTTGTATAAGCTCAAATCGCACAGAAAGTATTGGATTTAGATATTGGAGCATTTGCACTAGTACAAGTACTCTTGCAAATGCTTAGTATCAGCAACGATACCGGTATCAGTGCCACCCTAGTACATGCTATTTGTTTTCCAGCAAGCTGAACATATTCCTGCATCCACTCAAAACAAAACACCGTCAGAATAAAATGATCAGTGCTGCAGCCCACAGATCATAGTTCTAGAGCACCATTTACAATCTTCAAAAATCCCCCCTGGGCAGTCAGGTTACTCATTATTGGTGGGAATGGAAATGTAGCGCTGAACCTAAAAACAATGCACTGAGAAGTGCCAAAAAATATATACAAACAAAGATAGATGACAGAGTGACTGTCTGGTGTGCAAAACAAAAACACATCTAACATAAGTGCATATAGACAATGAACCATTAATACATATGGTAGGTGCCTGTAAAGAATATAGTAAAATAAATGAGAATGTCCACCATACAAGAACTACTCATTATTGACCGCGAACCAAGCCGTCATCAAAGCGATGTAAATAGTAATACTGGTGCACTCTGCAATCATCACATGTGGATGTCTGGCCCGGTGAGCAACTTCGACGTGGAGTTGGTGACAGACGCCGCTGGATCTACTGGATATGGGGCGTACTTCCAGGGACGGTGGAGTGCGGAACCATGGCCACAGGCGTGGGTTGAGGCAGAACAGCCCGCAGCTTTAAACGAAGAGATCAGCGCAGGGCTGACATGACAAAAGTCTACATGCCTGCAAGGTGCATGGCCGTTTAAGGGTTAGAGGGGGTGGAGCTGGGCAACAGGAAAGGGAGGAGCCATCCTCCCGGAGCTCAGTCTGCTAGGAAGAAAAGTTGGAGGAGGCAGCATGGAGGAGCTCCTGGGAAACATCCGGGCGGCGGCGGCGGCGAACGGGGCCGCATGGATCAGAGAGCAAGTGGAGCGGGCCCTGGGGGGTGAGGACCGAGGGGGGGGGGTCGACGCACGGCACCCGGGCGCGGCAGATCCGCCCGCCGGACCGTTATTCGCCCGACGGGCGCCGGGCCTCTGGCAAGCAGGGGGACATGGGGGCCTTGTCTGACGCCGAACCGCCTGCTAAGCGGTCGGCGGGGGGGGTCGCGACACCCGCGGGAACGGCGGTCAGGGGGGTTAAGTGTGCCCAACCAGGCACAGGCAGCATCCAGCATCCGGCGGCGCTCACAGGCCTCAGGCCTCGTGGCGGCCGCGGCTGGCGGGGGGGGTCGCGACACCCGCGGGAACGGCGGTCAGGGGGGGGGGGGGGGGTGAGGGGGAGGAACAGGAGCTGGGGGGGCGATCCGCCCATTGATGAGGGACAGAGGGCCCAGGCGGGTGGCGGGCGGCCCAGCCTGCGGTCGGCGGCCGGGGGGGCCAGAACTTGTCGGCCCGGCAGCTACCGGGCGAACACCCGGGGTACAGGCGGTCCGTCTGCAAGGGTGCACCCGAAGGGGAGGAACGACGCAAGATTTGGTCGGGAACCGCAGGCAGCGGGGGCTGGGGGCGTACGGCCCAGGCCTACAAAACCGATGCAGGGGCACAGAGGCGTGCGGCCTAACCCCATGGCGATGGAGCCAGCTACCGGATCAAGTGCCCAGACCCCTCGGAAGTGTGCCAGTAAGTCGGCAGAGGGGCGGAAGAGGAACCTGAGGGAAAGGAGCTCGTCCGCCTCCGGGGGCGAATCCCCCGGGGGGCAGGCTTCGGATTTGACGGAGGAGGAGCCGGAGCTGTCGGAGGGAGAGCTGTCCAGGTCCGAGGACGAGATCGCGGAGGGACGAATGGTGACGGTGGATTCGGGAACAACGGCTGGTGGGAACATTTCCAGGCAGCCTGGTAAGTCTTCTTCATTTCCGGGTTTCGGGGGGGGGGAGACGCTTCCGGTTTGGGGGACACGGTGGGGGGGGGGATTGCGTCCCCGGGGCCATTCAGGGGGTTCCCTTCCCGGGCAACAGCGGCCCCGATCCCGCCTTGGCGGGAGACGGCCTCAGGGTTCTCTTAGCGGGCCTCAGGGATTTAGTGGGCAAGTTTGACGCGGCTCCAATGGCCCCGACGGGGCCGGCCCGAGCCTGGGTTCCCCCAGGGAGGGAAGGTATGGGTGTGGGACAGGTGGGGGCAACGTCAGGCATGGGGGGGACGAGCGGGCAAACAGGGGAAACGGCGGTGGCGATTCCGCCCGCGTTAACCCCGGGGGTGGGGAGGGAGGGGCAGGGGGCACAGTGGAGGCGAGTCCGCCCCCGGAACCAGCGGCGGGAGAGGGGGAGAAAGGGGGGGACAAAGCCAAGAAACAGGACATTGTACGCCTGGCGGACTCCGCACGGTGCGAAGTCTACGTGTGTTTTGAAGGGCCCCTTGGGGCTCATTTAAAGCAAGAGGTCAGGGAAAAAATTTGGAAGGGGGAGTACGTGGAGATATTTTCGCTGCTCCCCCTGGAAAAGTTTAATCTGGATAGGGTAAAACCTGATGACAGTAAAAAGGAGGACGAGGAGAAGAGGCGTTATAGGTTGATTCCCAGGACTTTTCAAAACTGGCTTCAGGCGTTTGCAATCCTGGCAAGCGTAATAGGGGAAAAAGAGCCGGGGCACTGCTCGGCGCTTTTCTGCTACCTGGACGCCATCGGGGAGGCCCATCGGACCTATGGGGGAATGTCGTGGCTACGTTACGATGAGCAATTTCGCCAGAGGAGGGCAGTCAGGCCAGCGCTTCGCTGGGACCACAAGGACATCAGTCTGTGGATGCGCTTGATGGCAGCAGCGAAGCCGGCGGGGCAGTTTTTTCAGGGGGGGGGCCGGTGGATCGGGGGCTTCAGGTCAATCGGCCGCTAAAAAGAAGGGAGTCTGTTGGCAGTATAATGAGGGCACCTGCAAGTTCGGAACGGGGTGTAAATACAAACACGAGTGCTCCGGGTGTGGGGGATCTCACCCCGGGTCACGGTGTTTTAAGCAGGGAAAAGGCAAGGCCAGCGAGTCTGCAAACAAAGGGGAAGACGCCGGTGAGAGTGGAAAAAATGCTGCCTTTTCTAGGTAGGTATCCCGATAGGGACGCGGCTCATTTGTTGGCTTCAGGTTTTGGGGAGGGTTTTGTAATTCCTGCGGTACTGGGCTCGGTGCCACCAGGAGCAGACAATTTGAGGTCGGCTCTGAGACACCGGGCGGTGGTAACGGAAAAGTTACAAAAAGAGGTAGCTCTGGGCAGGATGGCGGGCCCCTTCCCCGTAATGCCAATCCCCGAACTAGTGGTTTCTCCTTTGGGAGTGGTCCCCAAGAAGGAACCTAACAAATTCAGGCTCATTCACCACCTTTCTTACCCGAAAGGGGGGTCGGTGAACGACGCCATTGACCCCCAGGCCTGCGCGGTCCATTACACGTCCTTTGATGCAGCGGTCTTTTGGGTGCGTAAGTATGGTAGAGGGGCCCTGATGGCAAAGACAGACATAGAAGCGGCCTTCCGTTTGTTACCTGTTCACCCCGATAGCTTTTACTTATTGGGTTGCAGGTGGCAGGAGGAATATTACGTGGATAAGTGCTTACCGATGGGTTGCTCTATCTCGTGTGCATTCTTCGAATGTTTCAGCTCGTTTGTAGAATGGGTGGTGAGGGACGTGTCTGGTTTGAATTCAGTGATCCACTATTTGGACGACTTTTTGTGCGTCGGCCCGCCCGCATCCAAGGTTTGCGCGGTGTTACTTACAACGTTGGAAAGGATTGCAGGGGATTTCGGCATTCCGCTTGCACCTGACAAGACGGAAGGGCCCAGGACAGAGATCAGCTTCTTAGGGATAGTACTCGATTCAGTAGCAATGGAATGCAGACTGCCGGAGGTTAAATTGGTGGCATTGAAAGCGGAAGTTCGGGCATTGGTGGGGCGGCGCAAAGTGCAGTTGAGAGCCCTACAGTCAGTGTTGGGGAAGCTTAACTTTGCTTGCAGGATTATCCCGATGGGGCGGATTGAGTCGCCCAGGCATTACGTGACACTCTCGAAAGAACATAAGAGTGATCTGCGAATGTGGCACGTGTTTCTGGACAATTTCAATGGGAGGGCTTTATGGATGACGGGACCGGTGAGCAACTTCGATCTCGAGTTGTTCACAGACGCCGCAGGGTCAGCGGGTTATGGGGCCTTCTTCAAGGGGCGCTGGAGTGCGGGCCCTTGGCCGGATAGCTGGAAGCGGGAGGGGTTGCTCAGGAACATGTTGCTACTAGAACTGTTTCCGGTAGTGTTGTCGGTTGAGCTGTGGGGTGAATTCTTCCGGGATCGGAAGGTTCGCTTCCACATCGACAACCTGGGGGTGGTTCAGGTGATCAACAAGGTATCGGCGGCATCACCTCCGGTGATACGGTTGTTGAGACACCTGGTACTGCGGTGCATGCAGATGAACATCTTCATGCATGCGGTGCATGGATCCAGCGGTCGGTGACCGAAGGGACATGGAAAGCATACAGGAAAGTATGGGACGAATGGGCGGCTTTCCGGGTTCAGACCGCAAGGGGAGAAAGGGAACCCAGGCTGCTTTTTATTTATTTTATCGCCAGGCACATGGAGAGCGGGATTTCCGTGTCGAGGCTGGAAAAGGTGATGGCGGCTATGGCGTTTTGGTGTAAACTTGAGGGGGGGAGCGACTGGACCAAGGAGTTCTGGGCGCGGCAAGCAGTTAAGGGTTACAAAAAAGGGAAGGCGGTACGGGACGAGCGGCGACCGATGACGTTTGAACTGCTGGGCAGGGTGGTGGACACCTTGAGTGGGGTTTGCTCGTCCGGGTACGAGGTGGGACTGTTCCGCACGGCCTTTGTGTTAGCCTTTTTTGGGGCCTTTCGGATCGGGGAACTGGTGAGTTCCTCGAAGACAAAGAGGGATGGCTTGGCTGTAGGACACGTGCGGTGCTTTGAGGACAGGCTGGTTTTGCATCTGCAAAGATCAAAGACGGACCAGCAGGGCCGAGGCAAGGAAGTGGTGGTTTTCGCCATTCCAGACGCCAAACTCTGCCCCATCTTGGTGACGAGTGTTTTCTTACAGGTGAGGCCGGCTGGGGAGGGCCCCCTGCTGGTGCATCAGAACGGCGAGGCGCTATCGCGCTTTCAGTTCGTAGGGGTCTTCCGGAAATGTTTACGAGTTATGAATATGGGGGAACTGAGATTTTCCTCGCATTCTTTCAGGATTGGGGCGGCCACGGAGGCGGTCAGGTGGGGTTTACCGGAAGATGCGGTGAAACAAATTGGGAGGTGGGAATCAAGGCGTTTCAGGTCGTATGTTAGGCTGGATTTGATCGCATAAGGGTTGCTGATAAAAGGGGTGGGTTGTGTGAAGTGCCGACATGGTTTCGTGTGGTACATTATGTGAAGCTGACCGGAATTTTCTTGCTGTTTCTCTTTCAGATGACCCTCCGAAGCTCGTTTGGATTATAGGGCACTCTTATGTCTGCTGGGGAGCCAGGAGGGGAGATGACAGACCGGACGGTAGACAGCTGGGTTTTTCTAGGAGGGAGGCCTACATAAAATGGTTGGGTTTCCCGGGGATGCTCTGGAGCCGTCTTATCCCGGAAGCGCTCAAGTTTGCGAGATGGGATAGGCCTCCGGAGGTTTTAGTGATCCACGTAGGGGGCAATGATTTGGGGCTTAGGACAAAACTAGATGTCACTAGGGACATGAAATATGACTTTTGCCGACTTCAGGCGGCTTTCCCCAACACAGTCCTGGTTTGGTCAGACATGATCGCCAGGACTGCATGGCGTTTTGCCAGGTCAGTGGACCTACTTAACAAAGCCCGGAAAAAAGTTAATCAGGAGGTCAGCAGATTTTTTGTTAAACACGGGGGTTTGGCCATTAGGCACAGGGAGTTGGAGATAGACACGTGGCGCTATCTGAAGGCTGATGGTGTTCATCTGAA
Organism: Lithobates sylvaticus; assembly: GCA_028564925.1. NCBI lineage: Eukaryota > Metazoa > Chordata > Amphibia > Anura > Ranidae > Lithobates > Lithobates sylvaticus. The sequence continues at coordinate 677,618 of JAQSEC010004143.1, forward strand.
CCCAGTTGGCACAGATATGTGGGCCCTCGGTATTCAGGATGGTATTGAGCGAGCACTTAGGGTGTGGAGGTGCGCTCAAGGTTAAGGTTTTAACCTTGTTTGCAGTGGCGGATGTTGTGTGACGTAGGCATAAAGAAGAAACCCCCTCCCCACAGGAAACTTGATGCGGGACCCATTGGAGATATGGGCCCGTTTGGTATATTCCCTATAAGTGATGTAGGGTATATGGTGGATGACTGCACTGCGGGAATAGTTTTGTCTCTGAGCTAGTATGTCAGCTTGAGGCCTAGTTACAGTTGAGTTGACCGCAGTGCACGAGCTGTTGATTATGGTAATTTGGGTGGGGGGGGGTAATGCACTACTATAGGCCTACGTCACGTTTTTATTGATGTTGTTTATCTGTTGATATTTGTTGTTTATTGGTTATAAAGTTATTTATAAAGTTATTTATATATATATTTTGTTATTTAATAAAGGAGCTGCTACGGCAGATTTTACACTCCAGCACGGTGTGGTCTCCATTACTGGGTAAGGTAAGGGTGGGAGTGTAAAGCTGGGCAGCACTAACAGGTAGCTATGTTGTACTTGGTCAAGAACAGCCCGCAGCTTTAAACGAAGAGATCAGCGCAGGGCTGACATGACAAAAGTCTACATGCCTGCAAGGTGCATGGCCGTTTAAGGGTTAGAGGGGGTGGAGCTGGGCAACAGGAAAGGGAGGAGCCATCCTCCCGGGAGCTCAGTCTGCTAGGAAGAAAAGTTCCCGCCCTCCCTCCCTTGTTTAATGCTTTACAGGTGTGAATAATTTGTTTACAGGTACACTGGACGTCGTAGCATTGGCGGATGTTGTGTGACGTAGGCATAAAGAAGAAACCCCCTCCCCACAGGAAACTTGATGCGGGACCCATTGGAGATATGGGCCCGTATGGTATATTCCCTATAAGTGATGTAGGGTATATGGTGGATGACTGCACTGCGGGAATAGTTTTGTCTCTGAGCTAGTATGTCAGCTTGAGGCCTAGTTACAGTTGAGTTGACCGCAGTGCACGAGCTGTTGATTATGGTAATTTGGGTGGGGGGGGGTAATGCACTACTATAGGCCTACGTCACGTTTTTATTGATGTTGTTTATCTGTTGATATTTGTTGTTTATTGGTTATAAAGTTATTTATAAAGTTATTTATATATATATATTTGTTATTTAATAAAGGAGCTGCTACGGCAGATTTTACACTCCAGCACGGTGTGGTCTCCATTACCGGGTAAGGTAAGGGTGGGAGTGTAAAGCTGGGCAGCACTAACAGGTAGCTATGTTGTACTTGGTCATGGCTTTCTGCGGAATTTGGTGCTCCTGGAACTTTTTCCGGTAGTATTAGCACTGGAATTGTGGGGCGAGTCCTGCCGCAATTTAAAATTGTGCTTAAATTGCGACAACATGGGGGTAGTGCAGGTCATCAATAGCATGTCGGTGTCTTCACAACCTGTCATTCGGCTGATGCGACAGTTGGTGTTTCGCTGCTTGCAATTGAATGTCTTTCTTTATGCTGTGCACATTCCGGGAGTTGAAAATACATTGGCTGATTCTCTGTTTCGCTTCCAGTGGGACAAGTTCAGGGTTCTGGCGCCGGAAGCACAGAAGGTGGGCGTTCCTTGCCCGGGCTGGATATGGGATCTAGTGCCAACACTAGAGTCGCCGCGGGATGGATACAGCGGTCGGTAAGTACGTCCACGTGGGCAGCGTACCAGAAGGTGTGGAGCGAGTGGGGTGCGTTGCTGCGAGAGGCAGGGGTTGGTAAGTATGAGTCGTCAGGGCATCTTCTAGTGCTGTATTTTGTGTCCAGGAACATGGAAGGGGGGCAGTCGATATCGTCCATAGAAAGGAAGATGGTGGGGTTGGCCTTTTTGTTTAAATTGCAGATGAAAGTGGATTGGACAAAGGATTTTTGGGTAAAACAGGCCATTAAGGGATACCGTAAAGAGCACAGGACTAGAGATACTAGACGGCCTATTACGTTTGCGAATTTAGTAGCTTTGGGGGAACAGTTGGTTTCGGTTTGTAACGATCGGTACGAGCATTTGTTGTTTTCAGCTGCCTTTTCACTGGCATTTTTTGGGGCATTTCGCATAGGGGAGTTGGTTAGCCCGGCAAAAGGGAGGGCGGGCAGTCTACTGTTGGAGGATGTGGTGGTATGGGAGGACAGGGTGTCAGTGCAGCTGCAGAAGTCTAAAACGGACCAAAAAGGTGTGGGGGTACAGGTTTCTTTGTATGCAGTGGAGGGTTGTTCAATATGCCCGGTTAAAGTGGTAGGGGATTTTGCGAGAATAAGACCGGGAGTGGGTGGCCCCTTTTTGGTCCCCAAGGTTGAATCCAATCTGTCAAGGTTTCAGTTTGTGGCGGTTCTTCGGAAATGTTTAAGGAAGTTGGGGATGGATAGTTTCGCCTACGCCTCACACTCCTTCCGCATTGGGGTGGCCACTGAGGCCGCCAGGTGTGGGCTGGAAGAGGTGGATGTGCGACGGATGGGGAGATGTTAATCTAAGCGATTCTGCACTAATATTCGGCCTCAGTTAGTTTGGGAATAAAAAAAAAAGTTTTATTTTGCCGAGGCGAGTTGCTTTGTGTTGTAGATATCTGCCTGTCTTAGCGTCTCTCCCACCTGGTCTCACGTCCCCTCTCCTGGCACCCCAGCACACATACGAATGCACGAGGATCCAGACGAGGAGTTGACGCCCTGCATCTGAAACAACAAGCACAGCATTCCCAAACACGGCCCCAACACACTACCCCACAATTATACGGCACCCCACACTGTAACCCAGACCCCCACTGTTTTTTTTTTTTTATTCGCAAACCAACTGTGGCCGAATATAGGTACGGAATCGCTGAGATTCCCATCTCCCCAACTTTTGCACATCCACTTCATCCAACCTGCGCCTGGCGGCCTCTGTAGCTGCCCCAATGCGGAAGGAGTGGGAAGCATAGGCGTGACTATTCAATCCCAGCCTCCCCAAACACTTTCTCAAAACTGCCATGAATTGAAATCTGGACAGGTAAGCTTCATCCGCATGCAGCAACAATGGACCATCTTACCGCTAAAAAACTTGCCACCGCTTTTACCGGGCAAACCCCACATCCTTGTAGCGCATATAAACTCACCTGTATCCCCTTGCCTCTTTGATCCGTTTTTGATTTCCGCAACCTGACCGAAACCCTGTCCTCCCACAGTTCCACATCCTGAGCCAGCAAACCTCCCGCCACCTCTTTCGAGGGGCTGACCAACTCCCCAATCCTAAATGCACCAAAAAATGCTAGCGAAAACGCCGCCAAAAACAACCTCTTTTCATACCCTGATTTGCACACCCATGTCAACTGTCCCCCCATCGCTACCAAATTCGCAAATGTGATCGGGCGCCGCTTGTCCTTGCTCCTACGTGACTTCCTATAGCCCCTTATTGCCTGCTTCACCCAGAAGTCCTTCTCCGCAATTTAAACCAAAACGCAAGCCCAGCCATCCTCTTTTCAATCGCTGACACTGACTTGCCCTCTTCCATATCTCTAGACACCAAATAAAGCAGCAACAACCTGGCCCCCGGATCATCCCCCCCGGCCTCCGCTTCAGACTGTAAGTCAGTCCATTCCTTCCATACCTTGGAATATGCTGACCACATCGACTCACTTACAGACCGCTGTATCCAGCCCGCCGCGGCTCCAATGCTAACTCCCAAATCCAGCCTGGGCATGGGACACCCTCCTCTTTTGCTTCCGGCGCCAGCTCCCTGAACTTGTCCCACTGAAAGCGAGACAAGGCGTCAGCTAGTGTGTTCTCCACGCCAGGGATATGCACAGCATATAGAAAGATGTTCAACCGCATGCAACGCAACACCAACTGTCGCATCAGTCGTATGACAGGAGGTGAAGCTGCAGACATGTTGTTGATCACCTGCACCACCCCCATGTTGCCGCAGTTCAACCTTAACTTGAGATTCCTGCAAGACTGCCCCCACAATTCTAAAGCCAGCACCACCGGAAACAGTTCCAGGAGTACTAAATTCTTCTGAAATCCAGCCTCCACCCACGACTGCGGCCAAGGTTCCGCACTCCACTGACCCTGGAAAAACGCCCCATATCCTGTCGATCCTGCGACCTCCGTCACCAACTCCACGTCGAAGTTGCTCACCGGTCCCGACATCCAAACTGCCATTATACTTCCAGGAAATTATCCCATATCCGCAGGTCTTTCCTATGCTCCCTTGTCAACCTAATGAAATGTTTTGGGGCCCTCACCCCCGCCGTCGCTGCCGACAACCTTCGACAAAATACCCTCCCCATGGGAATGATTTACACGCAAAATTAAATTTCCCCAATAGTGATTTTAACGTGCGCAACTGCACCTTCTTACACCCATGGATTTCCCGAACTACCCTTCTCAGATCCCCCAGCTTCTCGTCGGGCAACCTACATTCCATAGCCACGGAATCGATCACTATCCCTAAGAAACTCAACTCTGTCCGAGGACCCTCCGTTTTATCGGCTGAGAAAATGGCACCGGAAATTTTGCCGCAATGTGCTGCAACGTGGACAAGAGTATCGCACACACATTGGAAGAGGGAGGGCCCACACACAGAAAATCATCCAAGTAATGGATGACGGAATCAATCCCTGTAACATCTCTCACCACCCATTCCAAAAAAGAACTAAAAGCTTCAAACATGGCGCAGGAAATAGAACACCCTATCTACATAAAATTTTTCCTGCCAACAACAACCTAATAACCGAAAACTATCCGGGTGCACTGGTAAAAGTCTAAATGCTGCTTCCACATCAGATTTTGCCATCAGTGCCCCTTTTCCGTACCGCCTAACCCAACGCACTGTGGCATCAAACGACATGTACGACACCGTGCACGCTTCGGGATCTATAAAATCATTTACCGAACCCCCTTTGGGAAACGATAAGTGATGGATCAGCCGAAATTTATTCGGCTCCTTTTTGGGTACCACCCCTAACGGGGACACTACTAAATCCCCGAATGGCTTCTCCTCAAACGGTCCCGCCATCCTACCCAAAGCCACCTCCTTGGCCAGTTTTTCCGACACCACCCTAGGGTGTTGCAGGGCTGATTTCAAGTTTTTGGCCAGCGGGGGAATCACTGACAGTGTGCATGGAATCTTGAAACCAAGAGCCCACAGCCGCTGCTTGTGCCTCCACCGGCGGGATAGGGCGACTGAGCTCCTCCTCCTCTTCCGACAATTCGCCTTCCGACCGTGAGTCTTCTTCCTGTGCAAACGACAAGGAACGCTCCCTAGGAGAGGGGCTCCTGTAATTAGCGTGCCTCCTTCCTCCTGCACCTGCTTCAGGCTGAGCTCTGCTTCCTGGCTGTACTGACCTTCCCCTCACCGGAGCAGGCGGGCCAGTCCGGGCTCCACTCCTGCCGACATATGCCCTTGCTGTGATGGCTGGTGGCGTCCGGCCACCCCTCGCACCCTCTGCTGCGTTGCCCCCCACCCTCCCCCAGAAGCTGCTCCACTGCCCCTTCTGCCCCCCCCCCGACTTGTGCAGAGCCGCAGGGGGATCCGCTGTTGTGGCATGTCTGGGGGCTGACACCCCCCTCCTGGCCGTCGCCCGAGTGGCCCGTAAATCCCCACCCCCCTGCTCGTGCAGAGCTGCTGGGGGGATGTAGTCCCTGAGGAACCTGCTGCGCCGGCCATCCTCCTGTCTCTTACGCCCCCCCCGCCCCCCTCCCCCACTGTTCCTACTTCCCCCCACCTCGTGCAGAGCTGCAGGGGCAGGTGAGGCTGTGATAGCACTGCTACTCGCTCCCGGGGATCCTCCACATGCTAGGCCCGAGGCCCCGCTTCCCACACTAGGCCTGCGGCCTGTCTGCCTCCTGGGCCCTCCAGCGCTGTCCCGCATGGTTCGTTTTGCCGGGGGGGTGGACTGCTCCCCCGTAGGCTCCTTACCAACCTCCCCCTCTCTCTTCCTGCCCCCTCCCCCTCTCTCTCTTCCTGCCCTCTCTCTCTCCCTGTCCCCCCTCCCCTCTCTCTCCTTGTCCCCCCTCCCCTCTCTCTCCCTGTCCCCCCTGCCCCCCTGTCTCTCTCTCCCTGCCCTCTCTTTGGCAGCAGGTGACAAGTGACACGCTTCATCTGGTGGCAGGTGATGGTGGCAAGTGTCATGCTTCATCTGGTGGCAAGCAACGGTGGCAAGTGACATGCTTCATCTGGTGGCATGCAACGGTGGCAAGTGACAAGCGGCATCTGGTGGCAGGCAACATTGGCAAGTGACAAGTGGTATCTGGTGGCAGGAGACAGTGGCAAGTGACAAGCGGCAACTGGTAGCAGGAGACAGTGGCAAGTGGCACGCTGCATCTGGTGGCAGGCGATGGTGGTAAATGACCCGCTGCATCTCGTGGCAAATAACAAGCTCAGGGTTCCCTCTACGTTATGGTGAGTTTAACTATTTCATTTTATATTACAATGTAATAATAGAAATAATGTGATTTGATCATCATGACACCATACTAAGCATGGTGTCAGAATGATTTCAGTGCTAGCACCAGCCATTCACCCAACAAATTCCCCCTGCTTCTGAATTTGCCGTCAACCCCGAGACTACATACCCCCCCCCCCCCCGGTCCTTGGCAAAGTTGTCCCCGAATGCCAGTTTGGAAATTTGGTCACCCTACTGCCCACTGACCCCACCCACCCACCTAAAAATGTGCAGCTTTGTACTCAAGTATAAAGTATAAAGAGTATAAAGGTGATACTGCAATGCTGTACTAACAGCACACACACACCAGACTAATCCCCAGAATCACAGCAGATAAAGTTAGACTCAGCAGCAGATAATGTCATAACTCAGCACAGCAGAATGTATAAGACAGCACAGCACTGCAGATACTGTGAGCAGCAGTGCAATCAGCAGAATGAATATATATTCAAATGATCAGTATTCAGTAATGATAATGAATCAGCATCAGCAGTCTGCCTATATCACAGTCACAGCTGGAACACAGTGCACTAGGCCGCCACAGCGGCGGCCTTTTATACTGTGGGGCGTGTACTAAACCCGCTGAGCTATAATTGGCTACAGGCATCCTGCCTGTAGCCAATTATGTCTCTCCTCGCTGCCGGCGCTGTGATTGGCCAAGCATGCGGGTCACAGTGCATGCTTGGCCAATCATCAGCCAGCAATGCACTGCGACTGGCGCAGTGCATTGCGGGCCGTTCACATCACACGAATGTGATGCGAACGGCCCAAATAGTTCTGGGCTCGCCGAACGGGCTTGAATCGAACACTGGGCCCATCCCTACTCAGCACCCATCTCATCTACATACTACCTACCATACCCTCCGCACCCCTCTCATCTGCAAATCCTCCCACTCTTTCCATACCTTCTCATAGGCCAACCATGTAGACATGCTCACCGACTGCCGTATCCATCCCTCGGCGGTCCTAACGCCAGCTCCCAAATCCAACCTGGATAGGGAACCCCTTCCTTCCTCGCTCCTGGAGCCAGCTCCCTGAACTTGTCCCACTGAAAGCGAGACAAAGAATCAGCCAGAGTGTTGTCTACTCCTGGAATATGCACAGCATATAGCAATATGTTCAATTTAATGCAGCGCAACACCAACTGTCGCATCAACCTGATGACAGGAGGCGAAGAAGCCGACATGCTATTGATCACCTGCACAACACCCATGTTGTCGCAGTTAAGCCGTAGTTTCAAGTTCCTGCAAGAATGCCCCCATAAAACAGCACCAAGTTTTTAACGAAACCCGCCTCAATCCATGACCAAGTACCACATAGCTACATTTCTGAGCTGCCCAGCTATACACTCCCACCCCCTTACCTTACCCAGTAATGGAGACCACACCGTGCTGGAGTGTAAAATAGGCCGTAGCAGCCCCTTTATTAAATAACAAAAATATATAAATAACTTTATAAATAACTTTTATAAACAAATAAACAATCCAATAAACAAAATCAAGAACACGTGACGTAGGCCTATAGCAGGACATTACCCCCCCCCCCCCCACCCAAATTACCATAATCAACAACTCGTGCACTGCGGTCATCTCAACTGTAACTAGGCCTCAAGCTGACATACTAGCTCAGAGACAAAACTATTCCCGCAGTGCAGTCATCCACCATATTCCCTACATCACTTATAAGGAATATACCAAACGGGCCCATATCTCCAATGGGTCCCGCATCAAGTTTTCTGTGGGGAGGGGGTTTCTTCTCTATGCCTACGTCAGCCAACATCCGCCACCGCAAACAAGGTTAACACCTTAACCTTGAGCGCACCTCCACACCCTAAGTGCTCGCTCAATACCATCCTGAATACCGATGGCCCACATATCTGTGCCAACTGGGTTCAGGTGAACTCCATCAGCCCTCAGATAACGCCAAGTGTCGACCTCTAATTCCCTATGCCTGATAGCCAACCCCCCATGCTTAATAAAAAACCTACTGACCTCCTGGTTGACCTTTTTCCTGGCTTTGTTAAGTAACTCCACTGACCTGGCAAAACGCCATGAAGTCCTGGCAATCATGTCTGACCAAACCAAGACAGTGTTAGGGAAGGCCGCCTGAAGTCGGCAAAAATCATATTTTATATCCCTAGTGACGTCGAGTTTGGTCCTAAGCCCCAAATCGTTACCCCCAACATGAATAACTAAGACTTCAGGAGGCCTATCCCATCTCGCAAACTTGAGCGCTTCCGCGGGAAACCCAACCACTTTATATGAGCTTCCCTCCTAGAGAACCCCAGCTGTCTACCGTCTGGTCTGTCATCACCCCTTCTGGCTCCCCAGCAAACATAGGAATGTCCCATAATCCATACGAGACTTGGTGTTGAATCTGGAAGAAAAACAACAAAGTTCTGGTAAACCTCACATTAATGTACCACACGAAACCATGTCGGCACTACACACCTTTTCATGTCAACAACCCTCATTCCACTAAATCCGTCCTAACGTATGACCTGAAACGCCTGGATTCCCACCTCCCGATCTGTTTTACCGCCTCCTCTGTCAAACCCCACCTGACCGCTTCCGTTGCCGCCCCAATCCTAAATGAATGTGAGGAAAATCTCAGATCCCCCATATTCAGCTCCCGCAAACATTTTCGGAAGACTCCTATGAATTGAAAGCGCGACAGCGCCTCACCATTGTTGTGTACCAACAGGGGGCCGTCCCCAGCTGGCCTACCTTGCAAAAACACCCTCGTGACCAAGACGGGGCAGAGTTTGGCGTCCGGAATGGCGAAAACCACCACATCCTTGCCTCGGCCCTGCTGATCCGTCTTTGATCTCCGAAGGTGCAATACCAACCTGTCCCCCAAGCACCGCACATCCCCCACTGCCAATCCATCCCTTCTGTTCTTTGAGGAACTAACCAGCTCCCCAATCCGGAAAGCCCCAAAGAAAGCCAGCACGAAAGCCGCGCGGAAAAGCCCCACCTCGTAACCGGACGAGCAAACCACACGCAGAGTGTCCACCACTCTGCCCAACAGTTCGAACGTTACCGGCCGTCGCTCGTCCCGTTGCGACTTCCCTTTCCTATAGCCCTTCACTGCCTGACGTGCCCAGAACTCCTTTGTCCAATCGCACCCTCCACCGAGCTTGCACCAAAATGCCATGGCCGCCATAACTTTCCCCAGCCTCGACACGGAAATACCATTCTCCATGTGCCTGGCGATAAAATAAATGAAAAGCAGCCTCGGTTCACCCTCTCCCCCTGCGGCCTGACCCTGGAAAGCAGCCCATTCGTCCCATACTCTCCTGTATGCTCTCCACGTCCCCTCGCTCACTGACCGCTGGATCCATCCCGTTATTCTTCCAGGGCAATCTTCCACATCTCTGATGGACACGGCACTCCCTGATGCTCTGCCTCCGGCGCCAACTCTCAAAACTTTTCCCACTGAAACCGAGAGAGAGCATCAGCGACCACGTTGTCCAATCCCGGCAGGTGCACTGCATGAATGAAAATGTTCAACTGCATGCACCGAAGCACTAGATGTCTCAGCAAGCGTATCACCGGCGGCGATGCCGCTGACACCTTGTTGATGACTTGTACTACCCCCAAGTTGTCAATGTGGAAGCGAACTTTCCGATCCCGGAAAAATTCACCCCACAGCTCGACCGCCAGTACCACTGGAAACAATTCGAGCAGCAGCATGTTCCTGATCAACCCTGCTTGTTTCCAGCTCTCGGGCCAAGGGCCCGCACTCCAGCGCCCCTTGAAAAAGGCCCCATAACCCGCCGACCCCGCGGCGTCCATGAACAACTCAAGGTCGAAGTTACTAACCTGGCCCCGTCATCCACAGCGCTCTGCCATTAAAGTTGTCCAGGAATACGTGCCACGTGCGCAGGTCACTCTTATGTTCCCTCGAGAGTGTCACGTAGTGCCTGGGCGACTCAACCCCCCCCAGTGCTGGCAGCCAACCTCCTGCTGAAAATACGACCCATCGGGATGATTCTGCACGCGAAGTTCAGCTTCCCCAACACTGATTGCAGGGCTCTAAGCTGGACCTTGCGCCTCCCCACCAACGCCCGCACTTCCGCTTTCAACGCTACTAATTTCGCTTCTGGCAACCTGCATTCCATGGCTACCGAATCCAGTACGATCCCCAAAAAGCTAATCTCTGCTTTAGGCCCTTCCGTCTTGTCAGGTGCAAGGGGAATGCCGAAGTCCTTTGCCACCCTTTCTATCGTTGTCAGCAACACCGCGCAAACATTGGATGCGGGAGGGCCGACACACAAAAAATCGTCCAGATAGTGAATCACTGAGTTCAAACCAGACACATCCCTCACCACCCATTCCACAAATGAGCTAAAACATTCGAAGAATGCACAGGACATAGAGCAACCCATAGGTAAACACTTATCCACGTAGTACTCTTCCTGCCACCTGCAACCCAATAGGTAAAAACTATCGGGATGAACAGGTAACAAACGAAAAGCCGCCTCAATGTCCGTCTTTGCCATCAGTGCCCCCCTACCATACTTACGTACCCAAACGACCGCAGCATCAAAAGATGTGTAATGAACCGCGCAAGCCTGGGGATCAATGGCATCATTCACCGACCCCCCTTTGGGGTAAGACAGGTGGTGAATAAGCCTGAATTTATTTGGTTCCTTCTTGGGGACCACTCCCAAAGGAGAAACCACTAGGTCGGGAATGGGCATGTCAGGGAAGGGACCCGCCATTCTACCCAGAGCTACTTCCTTGTGCAATTTCTCCTTTACTACTGCTCGGTGATTGTGAGCTGACCTCAAGTTATCAGCTCCGGGTGGCACCGAGCCCAATACCGCAGGGATCACAAAGCCCTCCCCAAAACCCGCTGCTAACAATTGTGCCACCGCCTTATCCGGATACCTACCTAGAAAAGGCAGCATTCTTTCCACTCTCACCGGCGTCTTCCCCTTTGTTGCCAGACTCGCTGGCCTTGCCCTTTCCTTGTTTAAAGCACCGCGATCCCGGGTGTGATCCCCCACATCCTGAGCACTACTTACATCCAGTTCCGAATTTGATGGTGCCCTCGTTATATTGCCAGCAGACTCCCTTCTTTTTTGCGGCCGATTGACCTGAAGCCCCAGATCCACCGCCCCCCCCCCCCCCAGAAAAAACTGCCCCGCCGGCTTCGCCGATGACATCAAGCGCATCCACAAGCTGATGTCCTTGTGGTCCCAGCGAAGGGCCGGCCTGACTGCCCTCCTCTGGCGAAATTGTTCGTCATAGCGCAGCCATGACAACCCCCCATATGTCCGATGCGCTTCCCCAATGGCATCCAGGTAGCAGAAGAGGGCCGAGCAGTGCTCCGGCTCCTTCTCCCCTATCACGCTTGCCAGAATTGCAAACGCCTGAAGCCAATTCTGGAAGGTCCTAGGAATCAGCTCCTCTTCTCCTCATCCTCCTTATTGCTGTCATCGGGTTTTACCCTATCTAAATTGAACTTCTCTAGGGGAAGTAGTGAAAATATCTCCACGTACTCCCCTTTCCAGATTTTTTCCCTCACCTCCTGCTTTAAGTGGGCCCCCGGGGGCCCCTCAAAACACACGTAGACTTCGCAGCATGCGGAGTCCGCCAAACGTACGATGTCTTGTTTTTTAGGTTTGTCACCCCCTTTTTCGCCCACCCCTATAACCGGAGCCGTGGGCGGACTCGCCACCACCGCGCTCCCCGACCCTGCCTCACTCCCCCCCCCGGGGCCAACGCGGGCGGAATCGCCACCGCCGTTTCCCCCACCTGCTCGCACGCCCCTACCCCCTCTAACCCTGCCCCCCCCCAATTACTTCCCCCCCCAGCGGGACCCACGCTCGGGCCGGCCCCGGTGGAGCCGTCGAGTGAGGTCGAACCTGCCCACGAGATCCCTGAGCCCTGCCAGGAGAACCCTGAGGCCGTCCCCCGCTGAGGAGGCTCAGGCACCCCGCTGCCCGTGGAAAGTGACCCCTGCGCTGCCCCGGCACCGTAATGCCCCCCCCCCCAACGCGTGGTTCCCAAACTGAAAACACATCCCCCCCTAGACCCGAAAATGAAGAGGACTTACCAGGCTGCCTGGAAACGCTCCCACCAGCCGTAGCTGCCGTATCCACCGCCGCCGACCGTCCTTCCGGGATCTCGTCCTCCGACCTGGTCAGTTCTCCTTCGGACAGCTCCGGCTCCTCCTCCATCGACTCCGACAACTCTGCAGCCTGCCCCGCAGGGGATTCACCCCCGGAGGCAGACGAGCTCCGCTCCCTCATGCTCCTCTTCCGCCCCTCTGCCGACTTCCTGGCGCATTTCCTCGGGCTCTGTGCCCGTGATCCCGCTGCTGGTTCCGCTTCTGCGGGGTTAGGCCGCACACCTCTGTGCCCCCGTTGTGGTTTTTCAGGCCTGCCCAGCTCCTGCCGACCATGCTCCCCGGCTGCCGCTTGCGTTGCTCCTCCCCCTTGATCGTGCCCGCGTAGGCGGACCGCCTTCACCCCACGTGACTGTCAGGTGGCTGCCGTGCCGACTTGAGCTGGCCCCCCGGCTGCTGACCGCAGGCTAGGCGGAACGCCACCCTGCTGTGCCATCCGTCTGCTTTCCCTGGGCGGAACGCCCCCTTGGTCCTCCGCCCGGTCCCCCGTCAACCCCAAGCCCGCTTGCGGTGGCCCCCCCTGGCTCCTGGTGCTCCTCCTCGTGCCCCCCTTCTGCGGACCGCTGGCCGTGGCAGCCGTCCGGTCCGCCGCTGTCCCGTTTGACTGTCTGCTGGGTTCCGCCGTGTGGCTGCCCCCCTCCCCCCTGCTGGCCCCCTGGGTGCTGCTCCGGCATTTGCCACACAAAAGATGGCCGCCCGCCCCCCCCGCCGCCGAGGGCGCCATGAGGCCTACAACCTGAGCATGCGGCCTGGTGCCTGGGGCTAGATTCCCACTGGAGCCGGCACCCCCGAGGTAATGTTCTCCCCAGCTGGCTTGTGGGCGGTCGCCGCTGCCCCCCTCGCCGACCGCTTGGCCGGTGGTTCGGCGACAATGATGGCCACGCTGTCCCCCGGCCTAACAGCGGCCCTGCGGCCCTCAGGAGAGTACCGCTCCGGGGGTCGTATCTGTCTGGCCCGGAACCCCTGCGCGTCCCCCCCCCGACCGCCCTCCTGC
>JAQSEC010004143.1:691732-721433 GCA_028564925.1 Lithobates sylvaticus
GCTGCAATCCCTAAGGCCATGTTCCACCAAATTCAGGACAGGTGACTCGTTTAGTTCCGTGACCGGTGCCGACTCCTGGCTCCTGACCCGCTGAAAACGAGACAAAGCACCCGCCAAGGTGTTATCCATCCCTGGTAAGTGTACAGCGTAAACAACGGCGTTCAATTGCAAACCTCACAATACCAAATGTCTCAACCCCTGGACCACCGTAATGGATGCCGACGACCAGCGGATACACCTGGACTCCCCCATGTTGTCACAAATGCGACGCACCATTAAGTTCCGTAAGGATTCCCTCCAAATATTCTTTACTACTATGGTCCGCAACAATTCCATGTTAATAAGTTCTTCAAGAAACTGGCCTGGGGGACGAAAGGCAGCGCTACCATTTTTTATAAACGAAGGCCCCCATAGCCCGTAGAGCCTGCGGCGTCCGTGAACAATCTAACTCGCCATACTGACGGGCCCAGACTTCGTGAGCGCACCCATTCGACTCCAGGAAGCCCTACTACCCCGCAGCAGACCACCCTGTTGAGACTGACGAAGTCACAAGGGGACTTGACTATCTCGGATGCTGCCGGCAACCGGCGGCAAAACCGCGCCCCAGGGAATTAAATGGCAAGCCAAATTAGCTCCCTACACTTGTAACTGATGAAAACTGTCAAATGCGCCTAGCAATGCTCCCCATGACTTCTGCCTTGAGATTTTCCCGTTTGTCCGTCTGCCATTGCCATTCCAGTCCAATCAAATCCACTTCAATTCCCAGGAATAATGGTAGACGTGGGGCCCTCTGTTGTTTCCTTGCCTAGCGGACCCCGACATTTTCTGCTATACGTTGCAATGTCCCAAACGAGACGGCGCAGACGTTGAGACCCAGTAGGCTAACGCATCTGAAGACATCCCGATCGTAAATAACCGAGTTAACCTCGGATACGTCCTGTACTACCTATTCCAAAAGGAGCTGAACGGTTCAAAGAAAGCGCATGACATAGAGCATCCCATTGGGAGACAACGATCCCCATAATATGCCACATTCCATGTGCAGCCTAGCAGACGGCAACTGTCTGGATGAACTGGCGAAAGCCAGAAACAGATTCAATATCTGCCTTTTTACCCTGGTGACCCACCCATGATATCGTTGCACCCAACAATTATATGTTACCTCAAAACCCCTTTGGAGTAAACAAATCACTAACCAACCTACGTGAAGGAAAGGTGGTGAATCAATCTGAACTTGTTTGGCTCTATTCAAGGAAATACTACTCCAAATGTAGAGACCCCCAGGTCTGGAAGCGGAACCTTATGAAAAAGGGGGGGGGGGGGGACATCCTACCAAGACTCCCTCTTTCAAAGTTTATCAGCAACCACGGTCGGACACAACTGGGCCGAACGTAATTTGAAACTGCTCGAGAAACCAGATTCCCACAACCGAGACGCTTTTTTGGTCGGGGGTACCAACTGAGGAAAGGAAGAATCCCGCCCCCGTACAAGTGCATGGGATAACCCCAGCCAGAACGCGTGTATTTGAAGCGAAGCCCACCCCCAAACTTCTATTTTTCGGTCAGCTGTACCGAGGATGCGGTACCTCCGCCCCTGCCTGAAACATATTAGGGGCCTGCTACGCTGTCATAAGCCTCACCCACAGGATAATATCCTTGTGATACCGGCGCCCGTGACTGTCCGTCGTGCCGCCATACCCACGCCAATAGCTTCTAGATATACAAAATAGTCGAGCAGTGTTCACTTGCCAAGATGACGAACTCCTGTAACCAGTTTGAAAAGGTACGAGGAATCAGCAGATCTGAGTTTTTCTCGTCTCTTGCTTTTCCCTTCTTCCAGCTTCAAGCCACCCAGAATGAATTTCTCTAGAGGCCATAATGTAAAGATCTCCACATATTCCCTTTTTCTACTTTTCCTTCCACCTCCGTTTTAAGATGGTCCCCCCAGGGACCTAAACCTCTCATTTTGCGGGGGCCGCCATTCTGACCGAATCCGCTTACTCACGCTTTTTCTGGCTATCAGGAGCCGAAACGCTGGCCTGTACATGGGGAGGATCGACTACCCGCTGACATTGCCGGCGAATAGCTTGTAACCTGGACTATAGCCGCCGTGGCCCCGCTCCTTCCGTATGTGGTGCCTGGGCTGTTCTGCATGGGCCTATTACTGCTTGCCCTTGCTACCCTCGCCCTGGGACCCTGCTTTCTACCCTGATCTACCCCTAGTTTTTTAAAAGAAGAAACATATAAAGAAAAAATTGCACTCACCAGGCTGCCTGGGGCTGGGCCCACCAGCCGCCACTCTGGAATCCACCGCTGCCGGATGTCCCTGGTCCTCATCCCTCTCCGACCCCGACAGTTCTCCCTCCGGTCTGTCGCTGATCTCTGGACGAACGACCACTGGCTGTACACCATAGGGTCCTGCTTCGGTCGCCGGGGGGTCTGCGTTGCTGTTCCCATCCATCTCTCCATCCTGTCAGCCAGACCAGCTTGCTGCCTGCATTGATTGGGCTCCCGGTCCTTCTCCCGGTCTGGGCATCCGTTGCTCACTCTCCTTCACCGCTCACCACCGACACAACGCTCCTCTTGGTCCTCCCTCCGGTCTGGCCCCGACCGCCTAGCCCACGTCCAGAGACACGGCTTACCTTCGATGTGCCGACTGGCTGCTCTGACCTTCTCACGCAGCCCTGGCCATATGCTCCTGGCCTCTGTGACGAGCAGGGGGGGGGGGGGGCAGAGCCATGTGCTGTGCTGGGCTCCCCCATCCCTGCGCTTCTGCCTCTGTGCTGTGTCCTTCTGAAGTCCCCCAATCATGGATCCCTGTGGTTGCTGAACACTGGGGGGGGGGGGGATGTTTTTCCCCCCTCTCCCCTGTGCTGCTGCTGCTGTTGCTTAAAGATGTGAAGATGTGTTCTGAACTGGATTAGAACCCACATGTTCAATCTTCTCCTCCGTCGCTCACTGATGACCTCACTCACATTTCTTCTTCCTAACTTCCTAACCAAGCGCCTCCCCTGCTTCGGCCCCTCCCCTTTTCTTAAAGGGGACAACTTTTTCTCTCCACAACCATGACTGTGCTGTCCCCACCTGTCATGCAGTCCCTACGCCAATGCTTTTCTCTCCTTCTGCTCCGGGACTCTCTTTCTGACACCATGCTTAGTATGGTGTCGGGATGATCAAATCACATTATTTCTATTACTACATTGTAATATAAAATGAAATAGTTCAACTCACCATAACATAGAGGGAACCCTGAGCTTGTCATTTGCCACGAGATGCAGTGTGTCATTTACCACCATCGCCTGCCACCAGATGCAGCGTGCAACTTGCCACTGTCTCCTGCCACCAGTTGCCGCTTGTCACTTGCCACTGTCTCCTGCCACCAGATGCCGCTTGTCACTTGCCAATGTCGCCTGCCACCAGATGCCGCTTGTCACTTGCCACCGTTGCTTGCCACCAGATGAAGCACGTCAATTGCCACGCCGAATTACGCTTGCCACTAGATGATGCTGTCACTTTGCCACCACTCACATGCCACCAGATGAATGCGTGTCACGTGCCACCACCCATCACCTGCCACCCAAAAAGAGTGCTCACTGCTCACCCTGCCTGCCAGAGAGAGGCAGCAGAAGTGGGGGCGGACAGGGAAGAGATACGGGGTACAGCGGAGAAGACAAGGGGCAGGCCGGGGAGAGAGAGAGTAGGGGAACAACGGAGCAGAGCGAGAGTAGGGGACAGGAGAGAGAGACGTAGGGGACCAGGAGAGAGAAGGGGAAGCCAGGCTCCAAAGAGAGAGAGAGAGGGGGGAAAAACAATGGGGGAGGGAAGAGAGAGAAGAGACGAGAGGTGGCACAGACTGACACAAGGCGAAGAACAGAGAGGGAGGGCGGGACAGGGAGAGCAGAGGAGAGTGGGGACAGGGACGAGTGGGGAGCGGAGCTGGAAAAGAGCCAGGTGGAGGGGCACAGGAAGAATAAGAAAAGCGGCCAGGGGGGCAGGGCTGGAGAGAGAGGGAGGAGGGGCGCCAGGTAGAGCAGAGAGCGAAGGAGGGAAGAACAGAGGGGGGAAGAACAGAGCGGCAGGAAGCGAGAGAGACAGGAGTGTGGGGTCTTAGCGACGAGAGAGGGAGGGGGCAACATGAGCGAGGACAGAGACGGGAGGGATGAGCAAAGGAGAGAGAGACGCAGAGGGGATGGCAGGAAGAGCGAGAGGGAGGGGGGCCAAGGGAGCAGAGAGAGAGCAGAGGGTGAACGAAGAGAACAGGAACCGAGAGAGTGAGGGATAGCGGGGCAGGGAGAGCAGAGAGAGAGAAGGGGGGGTGCACGGGGAGAAGGAGAGAGGGCAGGTGGACAAGAAGAGAGACAGGGTGATGAGGGACAAAAAACGCGATGAGGGGGAAGGGGCATGAAGCAGTGAGGGGCAGCGGGACTAGGAAAAAGAGAGGGAGTGGGGACAGGAAGAGGGGGACGGGGCATGTTGACGAATAAGGAGGAGCGGGCAGAGCAGGAGAGAGCGGTGCAGGGGCACGGGAGATGAGACGGGGAGGGGGGCAGCAAGAGACAGCACGAGGAAGAGGGCGGTTAAGCGCAGAGAGAAGAGGGAGGGTCAGCGGGAGGCGATCGACAGGCGGGCCAGGGAGAGGGAGAGGGGAAGGGGCAGGGCGAGAGAGAGAGAGGGCAGGGACGTGAAGCAGACGAGAGGGGGACAAGGAAGAAAGAGAGCAGAAGGGAGGGGACAAGGAAGAGAGACAGCAGGGAGGGATGCAGCGAGAGAGAGAGAGGGGAGGGGGACATACGGAATAGCTTCACCAGAAGGTATAGCGCGCGCTAGTCACTCTGCTCCATACAGGGACCTGCGGTTTCTTGCATCTCAACAACAGCAGAACGGTCCCTTTCTGACCGGGACGCGAGCGAGGTGAAGACACACAAGTAAGTGCACCAAGTCAGTACACTGACACCCAGGGCACACATTTTACACACCACAGATCAGTCACCAACCCAGATCACCCCCCCCCCCCCCCCCCAGATCACCCCCTGCCTCCTCAGTCACAGTGTCACTGATTGCAGTGGTCATTTAGTTACTGATCACTGCATTTAGGGTCATTTGTGTGACTGTAAAAAGTATCCTTTAGGTCCAAGGTAGCCCCCCCCCCTACCCCCACCTAATAAAGGTTTAACCCCTTGATTGCCCCCCAGGTAACCTTTCACCCCCTTTTGCCAGTGTCAATAAGCAATCGTTTTTCTGATCGCTGCATTAGTGTCACTGGTGCCGCTAGATTTATATAGGTTCATAAATAGGTTTATAGGTCAGGTACCCCCATATACAACCTAAATAAAGGTTTTAACCCCCTGATTGCCCCTAGAGTTAACTCTTTCACCAGTGATCACTGTATAAGTGTCACTGGTGACGCTGGTTAGCCAGTTAGTTATTTAGGTTCCCCATCAGGTTTTTATATAGCGCCAGGTACCCCCATATATTACTAATAAAGGTTTTAACCCCCTGACTGCCCCTAGTTAACCCTTTCACCAGTGATCACCGTATAACTGTTACGGGTGATGCTGGTTAGTTAGTTTGTTTTTTATACTGTCAGGGCACCCCCCATTTATTACCCAATAACGATTTAACCCCCTGATCGCCGGCGGGTGATATCAATTAGGTTTTACGGTCAAATAAGGTCTGCGTCGCCCCAGATTAGTGCCAGTACCGCAAATACCCACGCGCAAAGCATACACCTCCCTTAGTGTTATAGTATCTGAACAGATCAATATCTGATCTGATCAGATCTATACTAGCGTCCCAGCAGTTTAGGGTTCATATGTAGATGAGAGGGGTGCGGAGTGTATGGTGGGTAGTATGTAGATGAGAGGGGTGCGGAGTGTATGGTGGGTAGTATGTAGATGACATTGGGTGCTGAGTGTATGGTGGGTAGTATGTAGATGAGAGGGGTGCAGAGTGTATGGTGGGTAGTATGTAGATGAGAGGGGTGCTGAGTGTATGGTGGGTAGTATGTAGATGAGAAGGGTGCGGAGGGTATGGCAGGTAGTATGTAGATGAGAGGGGTGCTGAGTGTTAGGTGGGTAGTATGTAGATGAGAGGGGTGCGGAGTGTATGGTGGGTAGTATATAGATGAGAGGGGTGCTGAGTGTATGGTGGGTAGTATGTAGATGAGAGGGGTGCGGAGGGTATGGTAGGTAGTATGTAGATGAGATGGGTGCTGAGTAGGGATGGGCCCGGTGTTCGATTCAAGCCCGTTCGGCGAGCCCAGAATTATTTGGGCCGTTCGCATCACATTCGTGTGATGCGAACGGCCCGCAATGCACTAAGCCAGTCGCAGTGCATTGCTGGCTGATGATTGGCCAAGCATGCACTGTGAACCCCGCATGCTTGGCCAATCACAGCGCCGGCAGCGAGGAGAGCCATAATTGGCTGCAGGCAGGATGCCTGTAGCCAATTATAGCTCAGGGGGTTTAGTACACGCCCCACAGTATAAAAGGCCGCCGCTGTGGTGGCCTAGTGCACTGTGTTCCGGCTGTGACTGTGATATAGGCAGACTGCTGATGCTGATGCTGATTCATTATCATTACTGAATACTGATCATTTGAATATATATTCATTCTGCTGATTGCACTGCTGCTGACAGTATCTGCAGTGCTGTGCTGTCTTATACATTCTGCTGTGTTGAGTTATGACATTATCTGCTGCTGAGTCTAACTTTATCTGCTGTGATTCTGGGGATTAGTCTGGTGTGTGCGTGCTGTTAGTACAGCATTGCAGTATCACCTTTATACTCTTTATACTTGAGTACAAAGCTGCACATTTTTAGGTGGGTGGGTTGGGTCAGTGGGCAGTAGGGTGACCAAATTTCCAAACTGGCATTCGGGGACAACTTTGCCAAGGACCGGGGGGGCGAATGTAGTCTCGGGGGTTGACGGCAAATTCAGAAGTGGGGGGGATTTGTTGGGTGAATGGCTGGTGCTAGCACTGAAATCATTCTGACACCATGCTTAGTATGGTGTCATGATGATCAAATCACATTATTTCTATTATTACATTGTAATATAAAATGAAATAGTTCAACTCACCATAACGTAGAGGGAACCCTGAGCTTGTTATTTGCCACGAGATGCAGCGGGTCATTTACCACCATCGCCTGCCACCAGATGCAGCGTGCCACTTGCCACTGTCTCCTGCTACCAGTTGCCGCTTGTCACTTGCCACTGTCTCCTGCCACCAGATACCGCTTGCCACTTGCCAATGTTGCCTGCCACCAGATGCCGCTTATCACTTGCCACCGTTGCATGCCACCAGATGAAGCATGTCACTTGCCACCGTTGCTTACCACCAGATGAAGCATGACACTTGCCACCATCACCTGCCACCAGATGAAGCGTGTCACTTGCTACCATAACCTGCCACCAGATGAAGCGTGTTACTTGTCACCTGCTGCCAGAGAGAGGGCAGGGAGAGAGAGACAGGGGGGCAGGGGGGACAGGGAGAGAGAGGGGAGGGGGGACAAGGAGAGAGGGGGGAGGGGGGACAGGGAGAGAGAGGGGAGGGGGGACAAGGAGAGAGAGGGGAGGGGGGACAGGGAGAGAGAGAGAGAGGGCAGGAAGAGAGAGAGAGGGGGAGGGGGGCAGGAAGAGAGAGGGGGAGGTTGGTAAGGAGCCTACGGGGGGAGCAGTCCACCCCCGGGAAAACGAACCATGCGGGACAGCGCTGGAGGGCCCAGGAGGCAGACAGGCCGCAGGCCTAGTGCGGGAGGCGAGTAGCAGTGCTATCACAGCCTCACCTGCCCCTGCAGCTCTGCACGAGGTGGGGGGGAAGTAGGAACAGTTGGGGGAGGGGGGCGGGGCGGGGCCGTAAGAGACAGGAGGAGGGCCGGCGCAGCAGGTTCCTCAGGGACTATGTCCCCCCCAGCAGCTCTGCACGAGCAGGGGGGTGGGGATTTACGGGCCACTCGGGCGACGGCCAGGAGGGGGGTGTCAGCCCCCAGACGTGTCACAACAGCGGATCCCCCTGCGGCTCTGCACGAGTCGGGGGGGGGACAGAAGGGGCAGTGGAGCAGCTTCTAGGGGGAGGGTGGGGGGCAACGCAGCAGAGGGTGCAAGGGGTGGCCGGACGCCACCAGCCATCACAGCAAGGGCATATGTCGGCAGGAGCGGAGCCCGGACTGGCCCGCCTGCTCCGGTGAGGGGGAGGTCAGTACAGCCAGGAAGCAGCGCTCAACCTGAAGCAGGTGCAGGAGGAAGGAGGCACGCTAATTACAGGAGCCCCTCTCCTAGGGAGTGTTCCTTGTCGTTTGCACAGGAAGAAGACTCACGGTCGGAAGGCGAATTGTCGGAAGAGGAGGAGGAGCTCAGTCGCCCTATCCCGCCGGTGGAGGCCCGAGCAGCGGCTGTGGGAAATGCGCCCGGTCAGCCCGGTAAGTTCACTGACAATGTTTCCTTTGCTAATGCTTTACAGAAATTGTTAGGATCAGCTTCCAGTGGGGCGAGTCCAGGGTTACCTCCCGCGCCGTTGTTGGCTGTTACGAACAAACCGCGGGCGGCGAGTGGGAGGGCGGAAAATGGGTCGGGGCAGACGGGGTCGTGGAGGTGTCGTTTGGGGGGGAAGCGGCGGCAGGTGCCGCGTCCGAGGGTCAGAGCTCAATGGTGGATGGTGGAGCGGACAAGGTGAGTGAGACAGAGAAGGGGTCTAAGGAGCAGACGGCGAGGGACGACATTGTGCGAATGGCGGATGCAGCAAAATGCGAGGTCTACGTTTGTTTCGAGGGACCTCTGGGGGCTCATTTAAAACAGGATATCAGGGAGAAGATTTGAAAGAGGGAATATGTGGAGATTTTCTCCTTGTTGCCCCTGGAAAAATTCAACCTGGATAGGGTGAAGCCAGATAGCAGCAAAAAGGACGATGAAGAGAAAAGGAGGTATCGGCTGATCCCTCTGACTTTTGCTAATTGGCTTCAGGCATTCGCCATATTGGCGGGGGTGATTGGAGAGAAGAACCCCGAACATTGTTCGGCGTTGTTCTGTTATATGAAACTTACATGTGTTTCCGAACTTGCAGGATCCCTCGTTGAACTGCCAGCATACTCCCCATTTTCTTCTGGCCTGTGATTCCGAGGAGTGACTACCTCCGGCCCCCCTTGAAATGGCTGTGCCGTCGACGCCATGAGCCTCATCCCTAGGCTAATATCCTTATGATCCCATCTTAACGCAGGACGAACCCCCCTCCATTGCCTGAACTGGATATCGAACGCCTCATTCCTCTCGCCACCCCCAACGACGCCCCCCCCCCAAACCGCCCTGTCGCCTTGGCCCCCAAAGTCCCGCGCAGTTGGGCCGGTCCCGGCCCCACTCCTGCCAAACGACCTCAGACCATCTCCCCCTGGTGGCGACCGCCCACCCTCAGCTGTGTTAGCCTCTCTGGCGGCCCTCTGCGCTGTACCAGCAGACATGGTCACCCTACTGTCCTCCCCCCTCGGCTCGTGCAGAGCTGCTGAGGGTGCTGCGGCCAAAATCCTCCGGGGCATAATACTCCCCTTCCTGGCTGTTCCTTTCTTGTGAGCTGACCGACCCCCCTCAACGCGTGCAGAGCTGCTGGAGAGGACACCACTGTGGAAGGGCCTGCTGAGTCCACTATCCGCCCGTCCCTGCTGGCTCCAGCCCGTTGCGACCGCCTCTCTGACTGCTGACCCCTCTGCTTGTGCAGAGCTGCAGGGGCTGGTGGATCCCGGGATTCTTGTCTAATGGCGCCCGGGGATGCAGCGCCGTGTAGGCCTGTGGCCCCGCCCCCCGCATGGAGCCTGCGGCGTGCATTCAGCCAGGGCCCCCGGGAGTCTCTGTCTGTGCTCGTTTTGCTGGGGGAGTGGAATGATCCCCACTTGGGCTCCTGGCTAACCTTGATGGGCCGGCGACCGCCCCAGGTGAGTACCTTACGGGCGGCCTAGATACTCGGCCGCGTGGATGAGTCCCGCCGTCCTCTGCTGGTCCTCCTTCCTCCATGCTCCGTCCACCGGCATCCCGGTCCTGGTTCTCGGCCAGCACGGCCGCAACCTGATCCCTCAGCCATTCCACTCCCCTCGAGGCCGCCGCGGCCTGCAAGCGCTCCACGAGGTCCCGATCCGCCATCTTGGATTCAAGCAGAGGAGCAGTGTATAAAAACTGCCTCCTCTTGTGTTTCCAGAAGACCGAATGACACGCCCCCTTTTTATCTTGCCGCTCCCCCCATCTCCTATTGGCCAACCTGCCTAACCACCCCCCTTAACTTTTCCCTGGTGTGTAACTAGACACACCGTCATGTCCGGCTAGGGTTGCCACCTTTTCTTCGAGCCAAACCCGAACACTTCAGCGGGGCTTGGCATTTTTTTTGTAGCATAGACTATGAGATCGTAAAATACCTGGGACACCTCTGTGTGCCCTAGGGAAGTAGTAATGCGGCACGCGCATCGGTGAACACTGGGTGTAGCCAACTGCATATAGTGCAGACGTGTGTAATGTACAATATAGTGTATATGTAGTGTGTAATGTTTGGTGGGGAGCCTCCCAGTGTAATTTTGGGGGGACGGGGGAGTCCTCCTGTAAGGCATTGGCTGAGAATAGTTAAGCTGGGCATGATACATGAGCCTAAGTATGTATGCGTATTGTATGGGGGGAGTGAGGACTGTATATATGGATGGTACAGGGAGAGTTCCCCTTTATGTCATTAAGCACAGAGGTTCCACTTGCATTTAAAATGGAAACTCTAATATGAGGGGGGGGACTCTGGTCACCATAGAGCACCTTCTGCAGAGTGAATGCACTAAGGTAAGGTGGGAGGGGGGGTACTGATATAAGGGGGTAACCTTTATATCAGTGCCCCATTACCTTACTGTATTCACTGCCCCCTACATCAGTGACCCCCCTCAGACTGGCCTTGCTACGCTGTCACTGACCACCACTCAGGTGCACAGTACAGGGCTCAGTCAGATGGTCCTCTCAGGAGATTGTCAGAGAGTGTGCAGACACGGTACAAAAGATGGTCAGAGACTGCAGACATAATACAGGAGATGATCAGAGACTGCAGACATAATACAGGAGATGATCAGAGACTGCAGACATAGTACAGGAGATGGTCAGAGACTGCAGACATAGTACAGGAGATGATCAGAGACTGCAGACATAGTACAGGAGATGGTCAGAGACTGCAGACATAGGAGAGGAGATGGTCAGAGACAGCAGACACAGTACAGGAGATGATCAGAGACTGCAGACATAGTACAGGAGATGGTCAGAGACTGCAGACATAATACAGGAGATGGTCAGAGACTGCAGACATAGTACAGGAGATGGTCAGAGACTGCAGACACGGTACAAAAGATGGTCAGAGACTGCAGACATAATACAGGAGATGGTCAGAGACTGCAGACATAGTACAGGAGATGGTCAGAGACTGCAGACATAGTACAGGAGATGGTCAGAAACTGCAGACATAGTACAGGAGATGGTCAGAGACTGCAGACATAGTACAGGAGATGGTCATAGACTGCAGACACGGTACAAAAGATGGTCAGAGACTGCAGACATAATACAGGAGATGGTCAGAGACTGCAGACATAGTACAGGAGATGGTCAGAGACTGCAGACATAGTACAGGAGATGGTCAGAAACTGCAGACATAGTACAGGAGATGGTCAGAGACTGCAGACATAGTACAGGAGATGGTCAGAGACTGCAGACACGGTACAAAAGATGGTCAGAGACTGCAGACATAATACTGGAGATGGTCAGAGACTGCAGACATAGTACAGGAGATGGTCAGAGACTGCAGACATAATACAGGAGATGGTCAGAGACTGCAGACATAGTACAGGAGATGGTCAGAGACTGCAGACACGGTACAAAAGATGGTCAGAGACTGCAGACATAGTACAGGAGATGGTCAGAGACTGCAGACATAGTACAGGAGATGGTCAGAGACTGAAGACACGGTACAAAAGATGGTCAGAGACTGCAGACATAGTACAGGAGATGATCAGAGACTGCAGACATAGTACAGGAGATGATCAGAGACTGCAGACATAGTACAGGAGATGCTCAGAGACTGCAGACATAGTACAGGAGATGATCAGAGACTGCAGACATAGTACAGGAGATGATCAGAGACTGCAGACACAGTACAGGAGATGGTCCGAGATTGCAGGCATAGTACAGGAGATGATCAGAGACTGCAGACACAGTACAGGAGATGAGCAGAGACTGCAGACATAGTACAGGAGATGGTCAGAGACTGCAGACACGGTACAAAAGATGGTCAGAGACTGCAGACATAGTACAGGAGATGGTCCGAGACTGCAGACATAGTACAGGAGATGGTCAGAGACTGAAGACACGGTACAAAAGATGGTCAGAGACTGCAGACATAGTACAGGAGATGATCAGAGACTGCAGACATAGTACAGGAGATGATCAGAGACTGCAGACATAGTACAGGAGATGCTCAGAGACTGCAGACATAGTACAGGAGATGGTCAGAGACTGCTGACATAGTACAGGAGATGGTCAGAGACTGCAGACACAGTACAGGAGATGGTCCGAGATTGCAGGCATAGTACAGGAGATGATCAGAGACTGCAGACACAGTACAGGAGAGAGTCAGAGACTGCAGACATGAAACAGGAGACTGTCAGAGACTGCAGACATAGTACATGTTAGAAAATAATTGACTTGCTTATATGCATAATCATATATTCTAGATATGGATAAAGTGAAATAAATATATATAGGATTTCTACATGTATATGTAGAAATTAGTCTGAAACTTTTATAACTTCCCACATATGGTTGTAATGTGGAGTGAATTGAACATACACCATCCCCCCATTGTAAGAGATAAGGTTACATGCTCATTTAAAGACACAGAGCTTCAATATGTTATCTTAAAGACAAAAGTTATTTCTTTATATTACAATATTTCTTGAATAAGTACATTACAAGTACATTTTAAACGTATATAATCTATCTACTAATATTTTTATATCTTACATTTAGAAGATAGGAAAATTGTATTGTATAAAGTTAAAATGTTTAAAACAAGGCAGTTTTGCCAGCAATGGAATGTTTTGATTAGAGGTGGTTTTGTATTTCAACATCCTGTTGGACTGAGTGACCCCCACCTTTTTAGAAAGGTGGGAGGGGAATTGTTCATTCAAAGTTCCCGGTCTTTCTGTAGTACCATATAGCTCAGATGAACCTTAAGCCAGCCTTTTTAGGAAGGTGGGGCTGTTTCATGGGCTGATTTTAGGAAAAGGCTTGTACTACAGTTTTTGGAAGGAGAGACGCTCCGGCTGCTGACACGAGAAGGGAGACTGATAAATTTTACACACACACACGCACACACACAAAGATACATTCATACA
This sequence comes from Lithobates sylvaticus, assembly GCA_028564925.1. Taxonomy (NCBI): domain Eukaryota; kingdom Metazoa; phylum Chordata; class Amphibia; order Anura; family Ranidae; genus Lithobates; species Lithobates sylvaticus. The sequence continues at coordinate 705,122 of JAQSEC010004143.1, forward strand.
ATTTTTATTTCAAGAATAAGAAGCTTATCGATGCTACCTTTATATTCTTCATTCTGTTTTTGTAATATTTCGCTATTTTTATTATTAAATACATTTTGGACATTTTTACGGATTTTCTTGAAATTTCCCTCATCGATATGAATTATGAAATATAGTTATTAATACAGTAATAACTCATATTTTTACATTTTGGCGAGCCTAGCCTTCTTCAATTTATCCGAATATTGAACTTTTTTGAATAATTTCTACTTTCGCTTGCCGAGAGGGAATTGAAACACAAACATTGACTATTGAGTCAAGCTTCAGAAGAAATCGAAAAAGCATATTTTCGGCATCATTGAATTGAACTTGGAAGAAAAAGAAACATCTAAATCGGTGAGACGTTTGCACGTGCAAGAATATCTGTTTCTTGATGAAGTAATTTCCCGCCAAGAGAGGGAACGCGTGTTACATGAATGAAGTTTATCCTACTTTGGTAAGTATGAATCTTATTCATGAATTGTCTGATGAGAGTGAATTAGAATTTAAAAATTTGTCAAAGTTTGTTAAAGATGATGAATTATGGTGTTACATGTTTAATGAATGTTTACAAGCTAATATCAAAATACAAAAGTCAAAATTTACTTTTAAGAAATTCAGCAAACAGGTTAGGAATTTGATTAAGTTGATTAAAGTTTATGATACAATGATATCAGGAGTTCCTGAAAAAACACAAGGTAAAACAGAGACTCAGGTATGTTTGTCTGAGCGGATAGATGATTTGCAGAGTGCAATTCAAATAAAGGATATTAAGAGTTACAGAATAATGTAAAGTTTAAAACAGAGTCAAGCAAGAATGCAGACTCTATGAAGAAGTCTTTTGTACAAGATATGCGGTTTATCGAGGTTGATGACCAAGAACAGAAAGGTTTGTTTGAACCCAAATTATCTTTTGTACCAGTTAAGCGGTTTATCAAGATTGATGACCAAGAACAGAAAGGTTTGTTTGAACCCAAATTACCTTTGGTACCAGTTAAGCGGTCTATAAAATATGACCAGGAACATGAAGTTTTGCTTAAAACAAAAATATTAGATAAAGCTGCAGCATGCAGACAAATTTTAGACAAACAAAAGAAAAATGGTGATTTAAAAGTTGCCACGTGTGAGGCCACACCCAGAGATGATGAGATACACGTCACAGACAGAACTAATTTTTCAGAGCAGACAGGAAATGTTATTTCAATACATGATACACAAAGGAAGCTTAAAGAAGAAAATACAGAACATATTTCTGATTCATTTATTCTTTCTTCTTCAAACAATAGTTTGATTGATTTGCCTTATGCCTCAGAAGCCAAACAGATCAGTACATTGACTGTTAATGACAGTTCAATCAATATGACAAACAATGATGAAAATGAGAAGGATGGATTACTTCCATCACCATCAGGAATTAGGGAGACCCCTCCAATTTTAATATATGTGACTTCACTTTTAGTAGATGAAAGTGGAAGGCCATGGGTACATGGTTTATTAAATGGTAAAAATACTAAATGGTTAATAGATTTAGGATCTGAACTCAGTTTAACTAGACACAGTGAAAGATGGTGAACCGGAAATAGTAGGTCTTTTCTCCAGAGGTATGACAAATATGGAAAAGACTTTTGACACAAATATGAAGCAATTGTTAAGTGTTTATTTTGCAGTCAAAGTAACAGAAAAGATTGTAAGATCTAGTAGGATCATATTACAGACACCTTATCTGTCATTACAAAGTATTTTAAAGAGAATTCATTCAGGTGAATTATTTGACAAATATTGCCCATTTTTTAAAACTTTACAATCTAAATCCATACAGGTAGATGTGTAACAGAATATTCTCAGTTAAATGTATTCAGAAAGCCTGTAAAAATGGTATTGTTAGAACAAGTGTTGAGAGATGTTTTGAGCCAGGATTTGTTAAAGCTATTAAGAATTTTCCAACAGGTATGTGTTACCCAAAGAATGGTTATACTATTCAGCAAAAATTCTACCGAAAATGCTGAATTGAAAAATGCTAGAAGTACAGTACAGCACGCATTACTCTGAAATATTAAAAATTATCTGTGAATATTGATTCTCCGAAATTTAATTTAATTGGTTTCAATGGAAAAGAAAAAACAGTTGCAGCTAAAGTTTCTGATGTGAATTTTGAGATTCCAGGAATTTTGAAAACAAATATAGACATATGGTGTTGTCAAAATACAGAAAATATTTTAGGCATGGATGTGATTAGTAAATTAGATTGGATTATTGATTTAAGTAATTCTACTATATGGAAAGATTCATCTAGGCCCAAACCTATGTTAAAAGATTCTTCAATGTACAGTAATGTTGGAAGTATTTGTACAGCAGTCGCTGACATGTCTTCAGATTTTAATTGGCCACACACAGGAACCAATCTCGAATTGGAACAATCGGTTAAAGCACATAAAAGTCTTTGGAGTCAGACCAAAATGGATACAGGTTTGTTTAAAGATATTGAGATAGAAATTGAGGGAAGAGACCCGAAGCCCCAAATTCAAAATAAGTTGCCACAGGAATCCATAATTCCAGTTTTTGACATCATACAATCCTTTTTACAGCAAGGAATAGTAAAGAAGGCACAATCAGTGGTAAATAATTGTATTTGGCCTATGAAGAATGCTGATGATTTGTATTCAATATCAGTTGATGTAAAATCACTGAATAAATGCATTACAAATAACAAACCCATTGTTCCTAATTTAAATTTAATGTCACAAATGGATGCGAAGGCCAAAGTATTTTCAGTACTGGAAATAGCCAATAGTCATTTTTCAGTACCATTGACAAACAGTTGTCATTATAAACTTGCTTTTAGTTTTGATAACGAAGTTTATGTATTTACTAGAATAATTCCAGAATTAGATATCAGTGATGGCTTAGTGCATGAGTGCTTGGAGAAAGTTTTATCAAAATTTTCTAGACCAAAATGTATTTTCCAGCATGTGGACAAAATTTTGCTGTCTACACAAAATCCAGAGGAACATGTCACTCTGTTGACGGAGTTATTTACTTTGTTACAAACAGCAGGGTTGAAATTGAACACCGAGTCAGTTCAGTTAATGAAAAATGAAGTTAATTTTCTTCATATGCAAATTAGTCAGGGACAGAGACAGTTATCACAGGAAAAAGTTAGAAACATTTCTGCTATTCCAATTCCAACATCTTACAAGGCATTATATCAATTTTTGAGTGAAGTAAATTATTGCAAAGAGTTTTTACAGGAATATGATGATAAAATTAAACCATTAATGGATTTCTTGAAACAAAAAGATGTTGTGTTTGATCAATGGAATCAAATCCAGACAAATGCCTTTGAAATGTTGAAAAAAGATTTGCAGAATGCTGTCTCATTGCATACAATCGAAGTTGGAATATCTACACCTGTTCTAATGTCTACTAAGGTATCTGAGAATTCCATATCAGTGATTTTGTCTCAGGTAAAAGATGGTGAACCGGAAAGAGTAGGTCTTTTCTCCAGAGGTTTGACAAATATGGAAAAGACTTTTGACACAAATATGAAGCCATTATTAAGTGTTTATTTTGCAGTCAAAGTAACAGAAAAGATTGTAAGATCTAGTAGGATCATATTACAGACACCTTATCTGTCATTACAAAGTCTCTTAAAGAGAATTCATTCAGGTGAATTATATGACAAATATTGCCCATTTTTTAAAACTTTACAATCTAAACCCATACAGGTAGATGTGGTAACAGAATATTCTCAGTTAAATGTATTCAGAAAGCCTGTAAAGGGTATTGTTAGAACAAGTGCTGAGAGATGTTTTGAGCCAGGATTTGTTAAAGCTATTAAGAATTTTCCAACAGGTATGTGTTACCCAAAGAATGGTTATACTATTCAGCAAAAATCCTACAGAAAATGCTGAATTGAAAAATGCTAGAAGTACAGTACAGCACGCATTACTCTGAAATATTAAAAGAGGCGAAGTGACTCAATATATAGTTTTGTTTTGGTCTTCTATGTTTGATTTTATATCATGACAAACAAAAAGAGAAATTGCGTCCTGTTATAGTTTAAATACACAGAATAATAAATTAAGGAGTATAGATCAGTTTAAGGAAAATAGAGCAAAGTAAGGTAATTAGAAATGTTATTATTAAAACATATTTTGGTATGTAATAAGAATAAGTAAATGAAGGTATATTTTGCATTTATTTAAATTCTCAATAATGATACTGCATTCTTTTTTAGGATTTGACTTGTAAGTCAACAAAAGAAAGAAATTTAATATTTCTAGACCTTCCAGATGAAAACAAAATCTTGAAATTTAAGAATATCAGTTCTGGGAGAAGAATTGACAGAAGAGATTCATTCGTTATAATTATTGTTGTCTTTCTATGTTCAATAAAGTTTTTCCAACTTTACAGAGTGCAGGAAGAAGAAGAAAAATTCTCAAGCGAACCTCATAGGAAATTTTAAAAACAATGGACTTTTTGATTTTTTGACTACTGATGATATCATTTTATACATCAGACATTGCAGTTTTCATATATAATTTTTATGTAACAAGATATGGTTATCATATCAAGATGGGATATTTTTTACACATCGATTTTTATAAACACATGTAGTGTATTTTCAGTGTTGAAAGGGTTAAACGTGCTCATTCTAGTTCTAGTTAGAGTGAACATCTGGTGTTAATTAAGCCAGAGTACATTTTTCTTAGGAGTGAGTCATTTAGACAAGTTAGGAGAAATTATTACATTGTAATATGTTTAGTTTTAAAATCATCTCATATATATGAATTAATTGAAGTTAAGAAACATATCTTATGTTTAATTTTGACAAGGTTATTTGAAAGGTTTTATGGATTATAGATTTATGCTAAACATAATTTGGAGGGAAAAATATGAAACATACATTTTTGAAGTGATATTCATATTTCAAAGTATTGTACAACAATGTTACATTTATGAATTATGGAATTAAGGGGATTGATTTATTTGGTAAAAGAAAAAGGAAATAATAAGGGTAAAAATATTTTTTATGGTATATGAAGCAAAAGGTTTATGAATTCAATTTTCCTTATATAGAATCAAATTTGAAAATGTATATTCAAGTCAATTATCTTAAGATTTAATTGAATGAAAGGATACAAATGAGATGCGAATGAGGTATGAATGAATTAGATATGAAAAATAGATATGGATTAAAATGAACAGATTGATTAATCATTCATTTTGAGAGGGAATTGTTAGAAAATAATTGACTTGCTTATATGCATAATCATATATTCTAGATATGGATAAAGTGAAATAAGTATATATATATAGGATTTCTACATATATATGTAGAAATTAGTCTGAAACTTTTATAAACTTCCCACATATGGTTGTAATGTGGAGTGAATTGAACATACACCATCTCCCCATTGTAAGAGATAAGGTTACATGCTCATTTAAAGACACAGAGCTTCAATATGTTATCTTAAAGACAAAAGTTATTTCTTTATATTACAATATTTCTTGAATAAGTACATTACAAGTACATTTTAAACGTATATAATCTATCTACTAATATTTTTATATCTTACATTTAGAAGATAGGAAAATTGTATTGTATAAAGTTAAAATGTTTAAAACAAGGCAGTTTTGCCAGCAATGGAATGTTTTGATTAGAGGTGGTTTTGTATTTCAACATCCTGTTGGACTAAGTGACCCCCACCTTTTTAGAAAGGTGGGAGGGGAAGTGTTCATTCAAAGTTCCCGGTCTTTCTGTAGTACCATATAGCTCAGATGAACCTTAAGCCAGCCTTTTTAGGAAGGTGGGGCTGTTTCATGGGCTGATTTTAGGAAAAGGCTTGTACTACAGTTTTTGGAAGGTGAGACGCTCCGGCTGCTGACACGAGAAGGGAGACTGATAAATTTTACACGCACACACACGCACACACACAAAGATACATTCATACAATTTTTATTTCAAGAATAAGAAGCTTATCGATGCTACCTTTATATTCTTCATTCTGTTTTTGTAATATTTCGCTATTTTTATTATTAAATACATTTTGGACATTTTTACGGATTTTCTTGAAATTTCCCTCATCGATATGAATTATGAAATATAGTTATTAATACAGTAATAACTCATATTTTTACATGCCCTGCAATCCTCGGTGGTGGAAGGACATGCGCCAAACTGCTATCCGCCTCAGGCCCAGCCAGCCACTACATTTACCCAGTGTGCTGTTAGGGAGATATAACGTCCCTGACCGTGCTTACTGGTCCCACGCATCCGTAGTTAGGTGGACCAGTGCCACAGATGGCGTTGTGCAGTGCACACCTGATTTTGTCCCCCACTTGGTTGTGCAGGGAAGGGCGATAGCTCATCTGGAAAAATAGTGGCGGCTGGGCACGACGTACTGTGGGACAGCCAATGACATCAGCCTTTTAAAACTCTGCGTCTCCACCAGACGGAATGAAAGCATTTCAAAGGCGAGGAATTTTGAAATGCTGGCATTCAGGGCCAGGGATCGCGGGTGGCTATGGGGGTACTTCCTCTTCTGCTCCAGTGTTTGGGAAATAGAGAGCTGAACGCTTCCATGGGACATTGTGGAGATGGTTGGTGACCCAGGTGGTAGTGTTGCTGGCAGATCCTCTGTTTGCGGTTGGCAGGTGCCACTGTCACTACAGAGGTGGATGAAGAGGCCGAGACTGCTGCAGAAGAGGAAGCAGGAGGAGCCAGAGACCTTTCTTGGTTTTTGAGGTGTCTACTCCACTGCATCTTGTGCTTTGCACTTAGATGCCTGGTCATGCAGGTTGTGCTCAGGTTGAGAACGTTTATGCCTCGCTTCAGGCTCTGATTGCACAGCATGCAAACCACTCGTGTCTTGTCATCAGCACATTGTCTGAAGAACTGCCACGCTAGGGAACTCCTTGGACCTGGCTTTGGTGTGCTCGGTCCCTTGCTGCGTTGGGCAGTAGCAGACTGTCTAGGGGACGGACGCTCCGCTTTTGCACCCTGCTCCCTCTTCTACTGTGCTGGTGGCTCTGTGCGACCACCGCCTCTTCCTCCGAACTACACTGGTCACCTGCATGACGTTGATTCCATGTGGGGTCAAGGACCTCATCGTCCTCCACATCATCTTCCACCCAGTCTTCACCCCTGCCCTCCTTGTCGGTCTGCACAATGGCGAAAGCAGCAGCAGTTGGCACCTGTGTTTCGTCATCATCCGAGACGTGCTGCGATGGTCCTCCCATGTACTCATCATGAAACATTTGGTTGAAACAAGTGGTTGGGCATCGGTGCACACAATCACTTCCACTTCTGGGGCAGGGCTAGGTGGATGGCCCTGGGAAACCCTGCTAACAGAGTCATCAAAAAGAAGAAGACTGCTGCATGATTTGGGGCTCAGACTGATTGGCTGATTTGCAAGGGGGTGAGGTGAAAGACTGATGGACATCGGCTGCAGGTGCCAACTCTGAACTTTCATCAGGAGACTGGGTGTGAGACAATGTAAAGGAACCGGAGGCACTGTCAGCAACCCAATCTACTATTGCCTGTACTTGTCCTGGCCTCAACATTCGTACAGCCTCATTAGGCACGCCGAAATACCGCTGCAGGCTCTGTCGCCTACTCGCACCTGAGGAAGGTGTTTCACTAGTGCGTGTAGTGGCACAGATCGACCATGTCCTCTCCCTGCAACAGGAGCGCCACCAGCAGCACCATGACTCGGGCCACGTCCCCTTTTTGATGATCTCCTCAAATTTTCAAAATTTATGATCTCGCCCTAAATGGGTGTTTTTGCAATATCTTGAAATATGCGTGTATCTCAAAAACTGCTAAACTGCAGAAAATGCTATTGGGGAAAAAAAATGTCACTACAATTTTTTTTTGGGACAGCACAATAGAAGAAATATCGATCGATTGTATGTCACACTCCTGCACAAAGCACTGAAATATTTTATTTTTTGTCAATAGCAGAATACACATACAGTGTCTAAAGTGTGTATGAACATGCAGAAAATGCTATTGGAAAAAAAATGCACAAATCGCAGCAAAATTTAATTTTTTTGCATTGTTTTTCCAATAGCAGAATACACCCACAGTATGTAAAGCGTGTATCTCAAAAACTGCTAAACTGCAGAAAATGCTATTGGAAAAAAGAAAAAAAAAGAAATTCACAGCAAAATTATTTTTTTTTTGCAATGTTTTTCCAATAGCAGAATATACACAGAGTATGGTGTATCTCTTACTAAAATATGCAGTGCAGTGATACTGCACTGAGCTTGCAGGTAAAACTTATATTTTGTCTGGCACTGGCCTCATGGCACTGTTAAAAGACTGTGCACTGCACCCCAGCCAGGGTACAATTGATTTAGGAATCTCTTGAATAAGGATGGGCCCGGTGCTCGATGCGAACCCACGTTCGCATCGAGCACCGGGCGTTCGCTCGCTCGGCGAGCCCAGAACTAATTTGGCCGCTCGCATCACGTTCGTGTGATGCGAGCGGCCCCGCAATGCATTGCGGCCGGCGCGGCCGACGCAGTGCATTGCTGGCTGATGATTGGCCAAGCATGCACTGTGACCCCGCATGCTTGGCCAATCACAGCCCCGGAAACTCGAAGAGCCATAATTGGCTACAGGCAGGACGCCTGTAGCCAATTACAGCTCAGGGGCTGTAGTACACGCCCCCCCCTATAAAACGCCGCCACGCCGTCTGCGCCGGTCACATGCTGTTCCGGCGCAGATTGAGCAGGCTGTTTCTGTGACACTCTGCTCGATTTAGTTAGGTAGAGAGAGAGATTCACTTGCAGAGATTGAGTTAGATAGATTCAGTTACAAAGATTGATTGACAAAGAGGGGCTTGTAGTGTGCTCGTGGCAGGCAGGCAGAGCTCCTATATTTTGTTACCAGAAGCACCTATAGGACTTGTAGTGTGTTCGTGGCAGGCAGGCAGAGCTCCTATATTTTGTTACCAGAAGCACCTATAGGACTTGTAGTGTGTTAGTGACAGGCAGGCAGGCAGAGCTCCTATATTTTGTTACCAGAAGCACCTATAGGACTTGTAGTGTGTTAGTGACAGGCAGGCAGAGCTCCTATATTTTGTTACCAGAAGCACCTATAGGACTTGTAGTGTGTTAGTGGCAGGCAGGCAGAGCTCCTATATTTTGTTACCAGAAGCACCTATAGGACTTGTAGTGTGTTAGTGACAGGCAGGCAGAGCTCCTATATTTTGTTCCCAGAAGCACCTATAGGACTTGTAGTGTGTTAGTGGCAGGCAGGCAGAGAGAGCTATATTTTGTTACCAGAAGCACCTATAGGACTTGTAGTGTGTTAGTGACAGGCAGGCAGAGCTCCTATATTTTGTTTACCAGAAGCACCTATAGGACTTGAAGTGTGTTAGTGGCATTACACACACAGAGCTATATTTTGTTACCAGAAGCACCTATAGGACTTGTAGTGTGTTAGTGGCAGGCAGGCAGAGCTCCTATATTTTGTTCCCAGAAGCACCTATAGGACTTGAAGTGTGTTAGTCCCATTACACACACAGAGCTATATTTTGTTCCCAGAAGCACCTATAGGACTTGAAGTGTGTTAGTCCCATCACACACACAGAGCTATATTTTTCTTCCCAGAAGCACCTATAGGACTTGAAGTGTGTTAGTCCCATTACACACACAGAGCTATAGTTTCTTCCCAGAAGCACCTATAGGACTTGAAGTGTGTTAGTCCCATTACACACACAGAGCTATATTTTCTTCCCAGAAGCACCTATAGGACTTGAAGTGTGTTATTCCCATAACACACACAGAGCTATATTTTCTTCCCAGAAGCACCTATAGGACTTGAAGTGTGTTAGTCCCATTACACACACAGAGCTATATTTTCTTCCCAGAAGCACCTATAGGACTTGAAGTGTGTTAGTCCCATCACACACACAGAGCTATATTTTCTTCCCCAGAAGCACCTATAGGACTTGAAGTGTGTTAGTCCCATCACACACACAGAGCTATATTTTCTTCCCAGAAGCACCTATAGGACTTGAAGTGTGTTAGTCCCATCACACACACAGAGCTATATTTTCTTCCAGAAGCACCTATAGGACTTGAAGTGTGTTAGTCCCATTACACACAAAGAGCTATATTTTTCCCAGAAGCACCTATAGGACTTGAAGTGTGTTAGTCCCATTACACACACAGAGCTATATTTTCTTCCCAGAAGCACCTATAGGACTTGAAGTGTGTTAGTCCCATCACACACACAGAGCTATCCTATATTTCTTCCCAGAAGCACCTATAGGACTTGAAGTGTGTTAGTCCCATTACACACACAGAGCTATATTTTTTCCCAGAAGCACCTATAGGACTTGAAGTGTGTTAGTCCCATTACACACACAGAGCTATATTTTCTTCCCAGAAGCACCTATAGGACTTGAGTGTGTTAGTGGCATCACACACAGAGCTCCTATATTTTGTTCCAGAAGCACCTATAGGACTTGAAGTGTGTTAGTGGCATCACACAGAGCTCCTATATTTTGTTCCCAGAAGCACCCATAGGACTTGAAGTGTGTTAGTCCCATCACACACAGAGCTCCTATATTTTCTTCCAGAAGCACCTATAGGACTTGAAGTGTGTTAGTGGCATCACACAGAGCTCCTATATTTTCTTTGCAGAAGCACCTATAGGACTTCTAGTGTGTTAGTGGCATCACACAGAGCTCCTATATTTTCTTCTCAGCAGCACCCACAGGACTTCTAGTGTGTTAGTGGCATCACACACAGAGCTCCTATTTTTAGTGGCTTTGCAGAAGCACCCATAGGACTTCTAGTGTGTTAGTGGCATCACACAGAGCTCCTCTATTTTCTTCTGCAGAAGCACCCACAGGACTTCTAGTGTGTTAGTGGCATCACACAGAGCTCCTATATTTTCTTCTGCAGAAGCACCCATAGGACTTCTAGTGTGTTAGTGGCATCACACAGAGCTCCTATATTTTCTTCTAGTGTGTTAGTGGGATCAGAGCTCCTCTAGCACCCACAGGACTTCTAGTGTGTTAGTGGCATCACACAGAGCTCCTATATTTTCTTTGCATAAGCACCCATAGGACTTCTAGTGTGTTAGTGTCAACACACAGAGCTCCTATTTTCTTCTGCAGAAGCACCCACAGGACTTCTAGTGTGTTAGTGGCATCACACAGAGCTCCTCTATTTTCTTTGCAGAAGCACCCATAGGACTTCTAGTGTGTTAGTGGCATCACACAGAGCTCCTCTATTTTCTTTGCAGAAGCACCCATAGGACTTCTAGTGTGTTAGTGGCATCACACAGAGCTCCTATATTTTTTCTTCTCAGCAGCACCCACAGGACTACCGACTACAATGGCTGGAAGACCGCCAAGGGGAGGCAGAGCGTGCAGAGCAAGAACACAGGGCAGGCAGGCTCTGTTTCTAGTGGACGTGGCCGTGGACGTGGACGTGGTCGTGCATCGTCATCAGCACGTGGCCATGGGACACGCGCGTCTTTGTTTTCGGCAGCTGGACATGTGGAGCCGCATCATGCTGAAGGCTTGGTAGAATGGATGACCAAGCCCTCCTCATCCTCCTCATCCTCTCTCACCCAGGCTCAGGGTACTGACAGAGCATCATCAGCCACCCCTTCCCTAGACCCACCATGTCCTCCTGAGGAGTCCCCCGAACTCTTTGAGCACAGTGTTGGGTACATGCTCCAGGAGGATGCCCAACGATTCGAAGGCTCGGATGACGATACCCAGCTTGAGGAATCTGGCAGTACAGTTCCACCAGCTGCAGCTTACTGCCAGGTTTGCTCTAGTGGTGAAGAGGGAGGGGATGATGAGGTCACTGACTCCACGTGGGTGCCTCAAGGGAGAGAGGATGAGGAGGAGGACGAGGAGGAGGAGGATGCGGCGTCACATGTCCAACGAGGCAGGATGCCCCCTGGAGGCCAGGTAGAGGCCAGCACAGCAACTGTACAACACCGCAGAGCTCCGCCTGTGCAGGGCGCTGCCTCTGCACGTTATCAGAAAAGTTCTTTGGTGTGGGCCTTTTTTGAGACGAGTGCAGCAGATCGCACCACTGCTATTTGCAATATTTGTCTCAAGCGTATCTCGCGTGGCCAAAACATCAGCCGCTTGGGCACGACAAGCATGACCAGACATATGGCGACCTGCCATGCAGCTCGTTGGCAGGCACACATAAAAGACCCACACCAAAGAACTAAGCGGACCTCTCCTTGCTCCTCCTCAGCTGGGATCTCCATCCCCACTACACCTTCAGTCCTCTCTGAAAGCTGCTCTGAGAGGACTGAAGGTGTAGAATTCGGTGTGTCACAACCAAGTACTTGCAGTACACCGACGTCCGAATGCAGCAGGCAAATTTCCCTGCCCCAGCTGCTGGACCGTAGAAAGAAGTACACTCCCAGCCATCCACATGCCCAGCGGTAGAATGCTAGCCTTGCTAAATTGCTAGCACTTCAACTGCTGCCTTTTCAGTTGGTAGACTCGGCCCCCTTCCGTGAGTTTGTTCAATGTGCGGTTCCTCAGTGGCAGGTTCCCAAACGCCACTTTTTCTCGCGGAAGGCGATTCCGTCTCTCTACCGGCATGTGGAGGGCAATGTCCATGCCTCGCTGGACAGGGCGGTCAGCGGTAAGGTGCATATTACCGCTGACTCATGGTCCAGCAGGCATGGACAGGGACGGTACCTTTCTTTCACGGCCCATTGGGTCACTCTATTGGCAGCTGGGAGGGATGCAGGACCAGGTGCAGTAGTGTGGGAGGTTGTTCCGCCACCACGCCTCCAAAACGCGACTACTGCTACTGGTTGTGAAACACCTCTCTCCTCCACCCCCTCCTCTTCTTCTTCCTCCAGTGCTCTGTCCTTGGAACCAGCGGTGCTCCGTAGGCGTACAAGGGGCTACGCAAGTACGCAGGCAAAAAGATGCCATGCCGTGCTTGCGCTGGTGTGTTTGGGGGACAGGAGCCACACTGGGCCAGAGGTTCTGGCAGCTCTGCAGGGGCAGGCCGAGAGGTGGTTGACGCCACGTCAGCTTAAGCCAGGAATGGTCGTTTCTGACAATGGCACCAACCTCCTCTCCGCCCTGCGACAGGGGCAGCTCACCCATGTGCCCTGCATGGCTCACGTCCTCAACCTGGTGGTGCAGCGGTTCTTGGGCAGGTTCCCAGGCTTACAGGATGTCCTGAGGCAGGCCAGGAAAGTCTGTGTGCATTTCCGCCGATCTTATAATGCCAGTGCTCGGCTGACTGAGCTGCAAAAGGAGCTGAACCTGCCCAAGAACCGCCTAATATCTGACATGCCCACCAGGTGGAACTCAACGTTGGCCATGCTGCAGCGACTGCACACGCAGCAGAGGGCCATCAATGAGTACCTTTGCGACTACGGCACCAGGACAGGGTCAGGGGAGCTTGGTTTTTTTTCCCCACGTCAGTGGAGCATGATCAGGGATGCATGCACTGTCCTCTCACCATTTGAGGAGGCCACGAGGATGGTGAGCAGTGACAGTGCATGCATCAGTGACACTGTCCCTCTTGTCCACCTGTTGGAGCATACGCTGCGTGGGATAATGGACAGGGCACTTGAGGCAGAACAGAGGCAGGAAGAGGAGGACTTCCTTGCCTCTCAAGGCCCCCTTTATCCGGACAGTGTTCCTTCTGTCCCACCCATCACACAGGAAGAGGATGAGGAGGAGGGAGGAGGAGGAGGAGGAGGAGGAGGATTGTGTGAGCATGGAGGTGGAGCCTGGCACTCAGCATCAGCAGCAGCAGTCTTTTAGGGATGATGTACAGTCCCAACAAGCCAGTGGACTTGTACGTGGCTGGGAGGAGGTGGCTGGCGATCATGTCATCCTCAGTGACCCAGAAGACTCCGGACCGAATGCCTCAGCTAACCTACGCTGCATGGCCTCCCTGATCCTGCAAAGCCTGCGGAAGGATCCTCGTGTTCTTCGGATCAAGGAGAGGGACCATTACTGGCTGGCCACTCTCCTTGATCCGCGGTACAAGGGTAAGGTTGCGGACCTTATCTTGCCGTCGCAGAGGGAGCAGAGGAAGAGACATCTCAGGGAGGCCTTGCAGAAATGTCTGTGCAACGCGTTCCCAGAAACTGGGAGGCTACAAACTCCTGGTCCTGGGCGACGAGTTGCTGAGGCTTCGGTCAGTGGCAGAAGGAGCGGTGGGGAAGGTGGACGTCTGACCGATGCGTTCAGACAATTTTTTAGTCCGCAGCCCCAAGGTATGATCGGTTCCAGCAACCATCGCCAGCGTCTGATATACATGGTGCAGGAATACCTTGGGGCAAGGTCAGACTTGGACACCTTTCCCACCGAAAATCCTCTGGCATACTGGGTCCTGAGGATGGATCACTGGCCTGAGCTTGCACAGTATGCAATTGAGCTACTGGCCTGTCCTGCCTCCAGCGTTCTTGCCGAACGCACATTCAGTGCTGCTGGAGGATTTGTGACTGATCATAGGGTGCGCCTGTCCACCGCCTCGGTTGATCGACTGACATTCATCAAAATGAATCAGTCTTGGATCACCACCAGCTACCAGGCACCTGAGGCGGATATAACCGAATAATTTTTAATGTCACATCCCTTCAAGACTGCCTATGCTGATGCTGAGTGACTGTCCTCTTATGTTCACTGACTATCCTCTTCCTCCTCCTCAATGATCCATGCCACAGCACCAGTGCCTAAGGCACAATTTTTCAGCCCCTGTTTAACAGGGGCGTGTACTTACAATTTTTAAAAAAATGCTTCGCAACACGTGTGACTGCTGTGCTCCAAGTACAGTCTCTGTGAGGGCGTGTTGCAGTGTTGTGGCACCAGCACCAGTGCCTAAGGCACTTTTTCAGCCCCTGTTTAACAGGGGCGTGTACTTACAATTTTTTTAAATAATGCTTCGCAACACGTGTGACTGCTGTGCTCCAAGTACAGTCTCTGTGTGGGCCGTGTTGCAGTGTTGTGGCACCAGCACCAGTGCCTAAGGCACAATTTTTCAGCCCCTGTTTAACAGGGGCGTGTACTTACAATTTTTTAAAAAAAATGCTTCGCAACACGTGTGACTGCTGTGCTCCAAGTACAGTCTCTGTGAGGGCCGTGTTGCAGTGTTGTGGCACCAGCACCAGTGCCTAAGGCACAATTTTTCAGCCCCTGTTTAACAGGGGCGTGTACTTACAATTTTTTAAAAAAAATGCTTCGCAACACGTGTGACTGCTGTGCTCCAAGTACAAGGGCCGTGTTGCAGTGTTGTGGCACCAGCACCAGTGCCTAAGGCACAATTTTTCAGCCCCTGTTTAACAGGGGCGTGTACTTACAATTTTTAAAAAAAATGCTTCGCAACAGTGTTGACTGCTGTGCTCCAAGTACAGTCTCTGTGAGGGCCGGGTTGCAGTGTTGTGGCACCAGCACCAGTGCCTAAGGCACAATTTTTCAGCCCCTGTTTAACAGGGGCGTGTACTTACAATTTTTTAAAAAAATGCTTCGCAACACGTGTGACTGCTGTGCTCCAAGTACAGTCTCTGTGAGGGGTTGCAGTGTTGTGGCACCAGCACCAGTGCCTAAGGCACAATTTTTCAGCCCTGTTTAACAGGGGCGTCTTACAATTTTTTAAAAAAATGTTCGCAACACGGGACTGCTGTGCTCCAGTACAGTAACTCTGTGAGGGGGTTGCAGTGTTGTGGCACCAGCACCAGTGCCTAAGGCACAATTTTTCAGCCCCTGTTTAACAGGGCGGGTAATTACAAATCTTGATCTAATAGTTCACAGCAGGGCCCATTCCTGCGCCCACCAAGAGTAACTATGAGGGCCTGCAGTCTTGTGGCAACACCGTCCACCACCACCGCCAAAGGCCCAATTTTTCTGCCCTGTTCATCAGGTGCTTGCAATTACAAATCTTGATCTAATAACTCACAGCAGGGCCCATTCCTGCGCCCACCAAGAGTAACTATGAGGGCCTACAGTCTTGTGGCAACACCGTCCACCACCACCGCCAAAGGCCCCAATTTTTCTGCCCTGTTCATCAGGTGCTTGCAATTACAAATCTTGATCTAATAACTCACAGCAGGGCCCATTCCTGCGCCCACCAAGAGTAACTGTGAGAGCTTACAGTCTTGTGGCAAAAACCCGTCCACCACCACCACCACCACCACCCCCAATTTTTTCTGCCCTGTTCAACAGGTGCATGCAATTACAAATCTTGATCTATTAACTCACAGCAGGGCCCATTCCTGTGCCCACCAGTCTTGTGGCTACACCAACATCTAATAGGGCAAATTTCTGCA
>JAQSEC010004143.1:721933-749741 GCA_028564925.1 Lithobates sylvaticus
TCCCCACAACCGTGCCCGGTGGTAGTGGGGGTCTGCGGGCGGGGGGCTTATCGGAATCTGGAAGCCCCCTTTAACAAGATGACCCCCAGATCCCGCCCCCCCCTGTGTGAAATGGTAAGGGGTACAAAAGTACCCCTACCCATTTCACCAAAAAAGTGGCAAAAATGGTAAAAATGACAGGAGACGGTCTTTGACAATTCCTTTTATTAAAATCTTCTTTCTTCTGGTCTTCATTTCTTCATCTTCTCCTTCCGTCATCTTCTTCCATCTTCTTCTTCCTTCGATTCGCTTCTTCTTCCTCCGGTCCATTCTCGTCCTTCTCGTCCGGCGTCGTCCTTCTCGTCCGGCATCGTCGTCTCTTCTCGCAGGCCGCTCCTCGCAATGGGAGGCTCCCGCTCTGTGAGGCTTCGCTCCGGCTGACAGGTCTTTTATAACGAAGGCACCTGGTGACCCCGCCCCCCCTCTGACGTCATGGGAAAGCCATAGGGAATTCCACATGACGTCCCCGTGCGTCAGAGGGGGCGGTGTCACCAGGTGCCTTCGTTATAAAAGACCTGTCCAGCGGAGCGTGAGCCTCACAGAGCGGGAGCCTCCCATTGCGAGGAGGGGCCTGCGAGAAGAGACGACGATGCCGGACGAGAAGGACGACGCCGGACGAGAGGACCGGAGGAAGAAGAAGCGAAATCGAAGGAAGAAGACGATGGAAGAAGATGACGGAAGGAGAAGATGAAGAAAGGAAGACCAGAAGAAGAAGATTTTAATAAAGGAAATGTCAAAGACCGTCTCCTGTAATTTTTTACCATTTTTGCCACTTTTTTTTGGTGAAATGGTAGGGGTACTTTTGTACCCCCTTACCATTTCACACAGGGGGAGGGGCGGGATCTGGGGTCCCATTGTTAAAGGGGGCTTCCAGATTCCGATAAGCCCCCCCGCCTGCAGACCCCACAACCACCGGCCAGGGTTGGGGGGATGAGGCCCTTGTCCTCATCAACATGGGGACAAGGTGCTTTGGGGGGGACCCCAAAGCACCCTCCCAATGTTGAGGGCATGTGGCCTGGTACGGTTCAGGCGGGAGGGGGGGCCGCTCTCGTCCCCCCCTCCTTTCCTGCGGCCTGCCAGGTTGCGTGCTCGGATAAAGGGTCTGGTATGGATTTTGAGGGGGACCCCACGCCATTTTTTTTTTTTTTTGGCCGGGGTTCCCCTTAAAATCCATCCCAGACCTGAAGGGTCTGGTATGGATATTTGGGGGGGACCCCATGCCATTTTTTTTTTTTTTTTTTGGCTGGGGTCCCCCTTAATATCCATACCAGACCTGAAGGGCCTGGTTATTGAATTTGGGTGGACCCCTACGCTTTTTTTTTTATATCAATGAATGACTGTTTTTTAAATAGCTTTTTTTTCTGCAAAAATGACACTTTGCCATTCGAATCATTCGAATTCATTCGAATGCATTCGTTATATCTGCTATAATAATTTTGTTTGAATTAGTTGAAATTTGATATTGGTAGTTGGATTCGAATAATTTGGAGCTGAAATTCGTAAACGGAATTTTTCCTGCAAAAATGACACTTTGTCATTCGAATTCATTCGAATCCATTCGAATCCATTCGAATTCATTCGAATCATTCGGCGACGAAATTCGTAAAACGGAATTTCGTATTCCGTACGGAATTCGTAAAAAAAAAAATTCGTACTACAGATTCGTAAAATTCGTACGATTTTCGAAAAATTCGTACGAATTACGAATTCGTACGAAACGAATCGCACATGTCTAGTGACAGGTATGATCCATCACTGTGCACCCACAATGGGCCCCCAACTTCCGGTCTCACCCCCATAAACTCACCCACCACTTTTACTGGGCATATAGCACAACCCTGTAACCTATGCAACGAAAGCAACGAAATCAGCACCCCCCCACTCCTTTTCTGATCAGTCTTAGATTTTCTCAAGCTCACCAACACCCTGTCAGCCAAAAAAAACTTCCACGTCCCCCAACATAAGGATGGGCCCGGTGCTCGATGCGAACCCACGTTCGCATCGAGCACCGGGCGTTCGCTCGCTCGGCGAGCCCAGAACTATTTTGGCCGCTCGCATCACGTTCGTGTGATGCGAGCGGCCCCGCAATGCATTGCGGCCGGCGCGGCCGACGCAGTGCATTGCTGGCTGATGATTGGCCAAGCAAGCATGCACTGTGACCCCGCATGCTTGGCCAATCACAGCCCCGGAAACTCGAAGAGCCATAATTGGCTACAGGCAGGACGCCTGTAGCCAATTACAGCTCAGGGGCTGTAGTACACGCCCCCCCCCCTATAAAACGCCGCCACGCCGTCTGCGCCGGTCACATGCTGTTCCGGCGCAGATTGAGCAGGCTGTTCTGTGACACTCTGCTGCATTTAGATAGATAGAGAGAGAGATTCACTTGCAGAGATTGAGTTAGATAGATTCAGTTACAAAGATTGATTGACAAAGAGGGGCTTGTAGTGTGCTCGTGGCAGGCAGGCAGAGCTCCTATATTTTGTTTACCAGAAGCACCTATAGGACTTGTAGTGTGTTCGTGGCAGGCAGGCAGAGCTCCTATATTTTGTTACCAGAAGCACCTATAGGACTTGTAGTGTGTTAGTGGCAGGCAGGCAGAGCTCCTATATTTTGTTACCAGAAGCACCTATAGGACTTGTAGTGTGTTAGTGGCAGGCAGGCAGAGCTCCTATATTTTGTTACCAGAAGCACCTATAGGACTTGTAGTGTGTTAGTGGCAGGCAGGCAGAGCTCCTATATTTTGTTACCAGAAGCACCTATAGGACTTGTAGTGTGTTAGTGGCAGGCAGGCAGAGCTCCTATATTTTGTTACCAGAAGCACCTATAGGACTTGTAGTGTGTTAGTGGCAGGCAGGCAGAGCTCCTATATTTTGTTACCAGAAGCACCTATAGGACTTGTAGTGTGTTCGTGGCAGTCAGGCAGAGCTCCTATATTTTCTTACCAGAAGCACCTATAGGACTTGTAGTGTGTTAGTCCCATTACAGGCAGGCAGAGCTCCTATATTTTGTTCCCAGAAGCACCTATAGGACTTGAAGTGTGTTAGTGGCAGGCAGGCAGAGCTCCTATATTTTGTTCCCAGAAGCACCTATAGGACTTGAAGTGTGTTAGTCCCATGACACACACAGAGCTATATTTTGTTCCCAGAAGCACCTATAGGACTTGAAGTGTGTTAGTCCCATCACACACACAGAGCTATATTTTCTTCCCAGAAGCACCTATAGGACTTGAAGTGTGTTAGTCCCATCACACACACAGAGCTATATTTTGTTCCCAGAAGCACCTATAGGACTTGAAGTGTGTTAGTCCCATTACACACACAGAGCTATATTTTGTTCCCAGAAGCACCTATAGGACTTGAAGTGTGTTAGTCCCATTACACACACAGAGCTATATTTTCTTCCCAGAAGCACCTATAGGACTTGAAGTGTGTTAGTCCCATCACACACACAGAGCTATATTTTGTTCCCAGAAGCACCTATAGGACTTGAAGTGTGTTAGTCCCATTACACACACAGAGCTATATTTTCTTCCCAGAAGCACCTATAGGACTTGAAGTGTGTTAGTCCCATTACACACACAGAGCTATATTTTCTTCCCAGAAGCACCTATAGGACTTGAAGTGTGTTAGTCCCATACACACACAGAGCTATATTTTGTTCCCAGAAGCACCTATAGGACTTGAAGTGTGTTAGTCCCATTACACACACAGAGCTATATTTTGTTCCCAGAAGCACCTATAGGACTTGAAGTGTGTTAGTCCCATTACACACACAGAGCACCTATATTTTGTTCCCAGAAGCACCTATAGGACTTGAAGTGTGTTAGTCCCATTACACACACAGAGCTATATTTTGTTCCCAGAAGCACCTATAGGACTTGAAGTGTGTTAGTCCCATCACACACACAGAGCTATATTTTGTTCCCAGAAGCACCTATAGGACTTGAAGTGTGTTAGTCCCATCACACACACAGAGCTATATTTTGTTCCCAGAAGCACCTATAGGACTTGAAGTGTGTTAGTCCCATACACACACAGAGCTATATTTTCTTCCCAGAAGCACCTATAGGACTTGAAGTGTGTTAGTCCCATCACACACACACAGAGCTATATTTTGTTCCCAGAAGCACCTATAGGACTTGAAGTGTGTTAGTCCCATTACACACACAGAGCTATATTTTGTTCCCAGAAGCACCTATAGGACTTGAAGTGTGTTAGTCCCATCACACACACAGAGCTATATTTTCTTCCCAGAAGCACCTATAGGACTTGAAGTGTGTTAGTCCCATCACACACACAGAGCTATATTTTGTTCCCAGAAGCACCTATAGGACTTGAAGTGTGTTAGTCCCATCACACACACAGAGCTATATTTTCTTCCCAGAAGCACCTATAGGACTTGAAGTGTGTTAGTCCCATTACACACACACAGAGCTATATTTTGTTCCCAGAAGCACCTATAGGACTTGAAGTGTGTTAGTCCCATTACACACACAGAGCTATATTTTCTTCCCAGAAGCACCTATAGGACTTGAAGTGTGTTAGTCCCATCACACACACAGAGCTATTTTTGTTCCCAGAAGCACCTATAGGACTTGAAGTGTGTTAGTCCCATCACACACACAGAGCTATATTTTCTTCCCAGAAGCACCTATAGGACTTGAAGTGTGTTAGTCCCATCACACACACAGAGCTATATTTTCTTCCCAGAAGCACCTATAGGACTTGAAGTGTGTTAGTCCCACACACACACAGAGCTATATTTTGTTCCCAGAAGCACCTATAGGACTTGAAGTGTGTTAGTCCCACACACACACACACAGAGCTATATTTTCTTCCCAGAAGCACCTATAGGACTTGAAGTGTGTTAGTCCCATCACACACACAGAGCTATATTTTGTTCCCAGAAGCACCTATAGGACTTGAAGTGTGTTAGTCCCATTACACACACAGAGCTATATTTTCTTCCCAGAAGCACCTATAGGACTTGAAGTGTGTTAGTCCCATCACACACACAGAGCTATATTTTCTCCCAGAAGCACCTATAGGACTTGAAGTGTGTTAGTCCCATTACACACACACAGAGCTATATTTTCTTCCCAGAAGCACCTATAGGACTTGAAGTGTGTTAGTCCCATTACACACACAGAGCTATATTTTCTTCCCAGAAGCACCTATAGGACTTGAAGTGTGTTAGTCCCATTACACACACAGAGCTATATTTTCTTCCCAGAAGCACCTATAGGACTTGAAGTGTGTTAGTCCCATACACACACAGAGCTATATTTTGTTCCCAGAAGCACCTATAGGACTTGAAGTGTGTTAGTCCCACACACACACAGAGCTATATTTTGTTCCCAGAAGCACCTATAGGACTTGAAGTGTGTTAGTCCCATCACACACACAGAGCTATATTTTCTTCCCAGAAGCACCTATAGGACTTGAAGTGTGTTAGTCCCATCACACACACAGAGCTATTTTGTTCCCAGAAGCACCTATAGGACTTGAAGTGTGTTAGTCCCATCACACACACAGAGCTATATTTTCTTCCCAGAAGCACCTATAGGACTTGAAGTGTGTTAGTCCCATCACACACACAGAGCTATATTTTGTTCCCAGAAGCACCTATAGGACTTGAAGTGTGTTAGTCCCATCACACACACAGAGCTATATTTTGTTCCCAGAAGCACCTATAGGACTTGAAGTGTGTTAGTCCCCATACACACACAGAGCTATATTTTCTTCCCAGAAGCACCTATAGGACTTGAAGTGTGTTAGTCCCATCACACACACACAGAGCTATATTTTGTTCCCAGAAGCACCTATAGGACTTGAAGTGTGTTAGTCCCATCACACACACACACAGAGCTATATTTTTCTTCCCAGAAGCACCTATAGGACTTGAAGTGTGTTAGTCCCATCACACACACAGAGCTATATATTTTGTTCCCAGAAGCACCTATAGGACTTGAAGTGTGTTAGTCCCATTACACACACAGAGCTATATTTTCTTCCCAGAAGCACCTATAGGACTTGAAGTGTGTTAGTCCCATCACACACACAGAGCTATATATTTTGTTCCCAGAAGCACCTATAGGACTTGAAGTGTGTTAGTCCCATCACACACACAGAGCTATATTTTTTTTCCCAGAAGCACCTATAGGACTTGAAGTGTGTTAGTCCCCACACACAGAGCTCCTCTATTTTCTTCCCAGAAGCACCTACAGGACTTCTAGTGTGTTAGTCCCATCACACACAGCTCCTCTATTTTCTTCCCAGAAGCACCTATAGGACTTGAAGTGTGTTAGTCCCATCACACACACAGAGCTCCTATATTTTCTTCCCAGAAGCACCTATAGGACTTCTAGTGTGTTAGTCCCATCACACACACAGAGCTCCTATATTTCTTCCCAGAAGCACCTACAGGACTTCTAGTGTGTTAGTCCCATCACACACAGCTCCTCTATTTTCTTTGCAGAAGCACCTACAGGACTTCTAGTGTGTTAGTTTATTCACACAGAGCTCCTATATTTCTTTGCAGAAGCACCTACAGGACTTCTAGTGTGTTAGTCCCATCACACAGAGCTCCTCTATTTTCTTCCCAGAAGCACCCATAGGACTTCTAGTGTGTTAGTCCCATCACACACAGAGCTCCTCTATTTTCTTTCCAGAAGCACCCACAGGACTTCTAGTGTGTTAGTGGCATCACACAGAGCTCCTCTATTTTCTTTGCAGAAGCACCCACAGGACTTCTAGTGTGTTAGTGGCATCACACAGAGCTCCTCTATATTTTCTTTGCAGAAGCACCCATAGGACTTCTAGTGTGTTAGTGGCATCACACAGAGCTCCTCTATTTTCTTTGCAGAAGCACCCACAGGACTTCTAGTGTGTTAGTGGCATCACACAGAGCTCTATATTTTCTTTGCAGAAGCACCCATAGGACTTTCTAGTGTGTTAGTGGCATCACACAGAGCTCCTCTATTTTCTTTGCAGAAGCACCCACAGGACTTCTAGTGTGTTGTGGCATCACACAGAGCTCCATATTTTCTTTGCAGAAGCACCCAGGACTTCTAGTGTGTTAGTGGCATCACACAGAGCTCCTCTATTTTCTTTGAAGAAGCACCCACAGGACTTCTAGTGTGTTAGTGGCATCACACAGAGCTCCTCTATTTTCTTTGCAGAAGCACCCACAGGACTTCTAGTGTGTTAGTGGCATCACACAGAGCTCCTCTATTTTCTTTGCAGAAGCACCCACAGGACTTCTAGTGTGTTAGTGGCATCACACAGAGCTCCTATATTTTCTTCTCAGAAGCACCCACAGGACTTCTAGTGTGTTAGTGGCATCACACAGAGCTCCTCTATTTTCTTTGCAGAAGCACCCACAGGACTTCTAGTGTGTTAGTGGCATCACACAGAGCTCCTCTATTTTCTTTGCAGAAGCACCCACAGGACTTCTAGTGTGTTAGTGGCATCACACAGAGCTCCTCTATTTTCTTTGCAGAAGCACCCATAGGACTTCTAGTGTGTTAGTGGCATCACACAGAGCTCCTCTATATTCTTTTCAGAAGCACCCACAGGACTTCTAGTGTGTTAGTGGCATCACACAGAGCTCCTATATTTTCTTTGCAGAAGCACCCACAGGACTTCTAGTGTGTTAGTGGCATCACACAGAGCTCCTCTATTTTCTTTGCAGAAGCACCCACAGGACTTCTAGTGTGTTAGTGGCATCACACAGAGCTCCTCTATTTTCTTTGCAGAAGCACCCACAGGACTTCTAGTGTGTTAGTGGCATCACACAGAGCTCCTCTATTTTCTTTGCAGAAGCACCCACAGGACTTCTAGTGTGTTAGTGGCATCACACAGAGCTCCTCTATTTTCTTTGCAGAAGCACCCACAGGACTTCTAGTGTGTTAGTGGCATCACACAGAGCTCCTCTATTTTCTTTTCAGAAGCACCCAGAGGACTTCTAGTGTGTTAGTGGCATCACACAGAGCTCCTCTATTTTCTTTGCAGAAGCACCCACAGGACTTCTAGTGTGTTAGTGGCATCACACAGAGCTCCTCTATATTTTCTTTGCAGAAGCACCCACAGGACTTCTAGTGTGTTAGTGGCATCACACAGAGCTCCTCTATTTTCTTTGCAGAAGCACCCATAGGACTTCTAGTGTGTTAGTGGCATCACACAGAGCTCCTATATTTTCTTTCTCAGCAGCACCCACAGGACTTCTAGTGTGTTAGTGGCATCACACAGAGAGCCTCTATTTTCTTTGCAGAAGCACCCACAGGACTTCTAGTGTGTTAGTGGCATCACACAGAGCTCCTCTATTTTCTTTGCAGAACCACCCATAGGACTTCTAGTGTGTTAGTGGCATCACACAGAGCTCCTCTATTTTCTTTGCAGAAGCACCCACAGGACTTCTAGTGTGTTAGTGGCATCACACAGAGCTCCTCTATATTTTTTTGCAGAAGCACCCACAGGACTTCTAGTGTGTTAGTGGCATCACACAGAGCTCCTATATTTTCTTTCAGCAGCACCCACAGGTCTTCTAGTGTGTTAGTGTCATCACACAGAGCTCCTCTATTTTCTTTGCAGAAGCAGCCATAGGACTTCTAGTGTGTTAGTGGCATCACACAGAGCTCCTATATTTTCTTCTCAGCAGCACCCACAGGACTACCGACTACAATGGCTGGAAGACCGCCAAGGGGAGGCAGAGCGTGCAGAGCCAAGAACACAGGGCAGGCAGGCTCTGTTTCTAGTGGACGTGGCCGTGGACGTGGACGTGGTCGTGCATCGTCATCAGCACGTGGCCATGGGACACGCGCGTCTTTGTTTTCGGCAGCTGGACATGTGGAGCCGCATCATGCTGAAGGCTTGGTAGAATGGATGACCAAGCCCTCCTCATCCTCCTCATCCTCTCTCACCCAGGCTCAGGGTACTGACAGAGCATCATCAGCCACCCCTTCCCTAGACCCACCATGTCCTCCTGAGGAGTCCCCCGAACTCTTTGAGCACAGTGTTGGGTACATGCTCCAGGAGGATGCCCAACGATTCGAAGGCTCGGATGACGATACCCAGCTTGAGGAATCTGGCAGTACAGTTCCACCAGCTGCAGCTTACTGCCAGGTTTGCTCTAGTGGTGAAGAGGGAGGGGATGATGAGGTCACTGACTCCACGTGGGTGCCTCAAGGGAGAGAGGATGAGGAGGAGGACGAGGAGGAGGAGGATGCGGCGTCACATGTCCAACGAGGCAGGATGCCCCCTGGAGGCCAGGTAGAGGCCAGCACAGCAACTGTACAACACCGCAGAGCTCCGCCTGTGCAGGGCGCTGCCTCTGCACGTTATCAGAAAAGTTCTTTGGTGTGGGCCTTTTTTGAGACGAGTGCAGCAGATCGCACCACTGCTATTTGCAATATTTGTCTCAAGCGTATCTCGCGTGGCCAAAACATCAGCCGCTTGGGCACGACAAGCATGACCAGACATATGGCGACCTGCCATGCAGCTCGTTGGCAGGCACACATAAAAGACCCACACCAAAGAACTAAGCGGACCTCTCCTTGCTCCTCCTCAGCTGGGATCTCCATCCCCACTACACCTTCAGTCCTCTCTGAAAGCTGCTCTGAGAGGACTGAAGGTGTAGAATTCGGTGTGTCACAACCAAGTACTTGCAGTACACCGACGTCCGAATGCAGCAGGCAAATTTCCCTGCCCCAGCTGCTGGACCGTAGAAAGAAGTACACTCCCAGCCATCCACATGCCCAGCGGTTGAATGCTAGCCTTGCTAAATTGCTAGCACTTCAACTGCTGCCTTTTCAGTTGGTAGACTCGGCCCCCTTCCGTGAGTTTGTTCAATGTGCGGTTCCTCAGTGGCAGGTTCCCAAACGCCACTTTTTCTCGCGGAAGGCGATTCCGTCTCTCTACCGGCATGTGGAGGGCAATGTCCATGCCTCGCTGGACAGGGCGGTCAGCGGTAAGGTGCATATTACCGCTGACTCATGGTCCAGCAGGCATGGACAGGGACGGTACCTTTCTTTCACGGCCCATTGGGTCACTCTATTGGCAGCTGGGAGGGATGCAGGACAAGGTGCAGTAGTGTTTGGAGGTTGTTCCGCCACCACGCCTCCAAAACGCGACTACTGCTACTGGTTGTGACACACCTCTCTCCTCCACCCCCTCCTCTTCTTCTTCCTCCAGTGCTCTGTCCTTGGAACCAGCGGTGCTCCGTAGGCGTACAAGGGGCTACGCAAGTACGCAGGCAAAAAGATGCCATGCCGTGCTTGCGCTGGTGTGTTTGGGGGACAGGAGCCACACTGGGCCAGAGGTTCTGGCAGCTCTGCAGGGGCAGGCCGAGAGGTGGTTGACGCCACGTCAGCTTAAGCCAGGAATGGTCGTTTCTGACAATGGCACCAACCTCCTCTCCGCCCTGCGACAGGGGCAGCTCACCCATGTGCCCTGCATGGCTCACGTCCTCAACCTGGTGGTGCAGCGGTTCTTGGGCAGGTTCCCAGGCTTACAGGATGTCCTGAGGCAGGCCAGGAAAGTCTGTGTGCATTTCCGCCGATCTTATAATGCCAGTGCTCGGCTGACTGAGCTGCAAAAGGAGCTGAACCTGCCCAAGAACCGCCTAATATCTGACATGCCCACCAGGTGGAACTCAACGTTGGCCATGCTGCAGCGACTGCACACGCAGCAGAGGGCCATCAATGAGTACCTTTGCGACTACGGCACCAGGACAGGGTCAGGGGAGCTTGGTTTTTTTTCCCCACGTCAGTGGAGCATGATCAGGGATGCATGCACTGTCCTCTCACCATTTGAGGAGGCCACGAGGATGGTGAGCAGTGACAGTGCATGCATCAGTGACACTGTCCCTCTTGTCCACCTGTTGGAGCATACGCTGCGTGGGATAATGGACAGGGCACTTGAGGCAGAACAGAGGCAGGAAGAGGAGGACTTCCTTGCCTCTCAAGGCCCCCTTTATCCGGACAGTGTTCCTTCTGTCCCACCCATCACACAGGAAGAGGAGGAGGAGGAGGAGGAGGAGGAGGAGGAGGAGGATTGTGTGAGCATGGAGGTGGAGCCTGGCACTCAGCATCAGCAGCAGCAGTCTTTTAGGGATGATGTACAGTCCCAACAAGCCAGTGGACTTGTACGTGGCTGGGAGGAGGTGGCTGGCGATCATGTCATCCTCAGTGACCCAGAAGACTCCGGACCGAATGCCTCAGCTAACCTACGCTGCATGGCCTCCCTGATCCTGCAAAGCCTGCGGAAGGATCCTCGTGTTCTTCGGATCAAGGAGAGGGACCATTACTGGCTGGCCACTCTCCTTGATCCGCGGTACAAGGGTAAGGTTGCGGACCTTATCTTGCCGTCGCAGAGGGAGCAGAGGATGAGACATCTCAGGGAGGCCTTGCAGAAAGGTCTGTGCAACGCGTTCCCAGAAACTGGGAGGCTACAAACTCCTGGTCCTGGGCGACGAGTTGCTGAGGCTTCGGTCAGTGGCAGAAGGAGCGGTGGGGAAGGTGGACGTCTGACCGATGCGTTCAGACAATTTTTTAGTCCGCAGCCCCAAGGTATGATCGGTTCCAGCAACCATCGCCAGCGTCTGATATACATGGTGCAGGAATACCTTGGGGCAAGGTCAGACTTGGACACCTTTCCCACCGAAAATCCTCTGGCTTACTGGGTCCTGAGGATGGATCACTGGCCAGAGCTTGCACAGTATGCAATTGAGCTACTGGCCTGTCCTGCCTCCAGCGTTCTTTCCGAACGCACATTCAGTGCTGCTGGAGGATTTGTGACTGATCATAGGGTGCGCCTGTCCACCGCCTCGGTTGATCGACTGACATTCATCAAAATGAATCAGTCTTGGATCACCACCAGCTACCAGGCACCTGAGGCGGATATAACCGAATAATTTTTAATGTCACATCCCTTCAAGACTGCCTATGCTGATGCTGAGTGACTGTCCTCTTATGTTCACTGACTATCCTCTTCCTCCTCCTCAATGATCCATGCCACCAGCACCAGTGCCTAAGGCACAATTTTTCAGCCCCTGTTTAACAGGGGCGTGTACTTACAATTTTTTTAAAAAAATGCTTCGCAACACGTGTGACTGCTGTGCTCCAAGTACAGTCTCTGTGAGGGCCGTGTTGCAGTGTTGTGGCACCAGCACCAGTGCACCAGTGCCTAAGGCACAATTTTTCAGCCCCTGTTTAACAGGGGCGTGTACTTACAATTTTTAAAAAAAAATGCTTCGCAACACGTGTGACTGCTGTGCTCCAAGTACAGTCTCTGTGAGGGCCGGTTGCAGTGTTGTGGCACCAGCACCAGTGCCTAAGGCACAATTTTTCAGCCCCTGTTTAACAGGGGCGTGTACTTACAATTTTTTAAAAAAAATGCTTCGCAACACGTGTGACTGCTGTGCTCCAAGTACAGTCTCTGTGAGGGCCGTGTTGCAGTGTTGTGGCACCAGCACCAGTGCCTAAGGCACAATTTTTCAGCCCCTGTTTAACAGGGGCGTGTACTTACAATTTTTTAAAAAAAATGCTTCGCAACACGTGTGACTGCTGTGCTCCAAGTACAGTCTCTGTGAGGGCCGGTTGCAGTGTTGTGGCACCAGCACCAGTGCCTAAGGCACAATTTTTCAGCCCCTGTTTAACAGGGGCGTGTACTTACAATTTTTTAAAAAAATGCTTCGCAACACGTGTGACTGCTGTGCTCCAAGTACAGTCTCTGTGAGGGGTTGCAGTGTTGTGGCACCAGCACCAGTGCCTAAGGCACAATTTTTCAGCCCCTGTTTAACAGGGGCGGGTAATTACAAATCTTGATCTAATAGTTCACAGCAGGGCCCATTCCTGCGCCCACCAAGAGTAACTATGAGGGCCTGCAGTCTTGTGGCAACACCGTCCACCACCACCGCCAAAGGCACAATTTTTCAGCCCCTGTTCATCAGGGGCTTGCAATTACAAATCTTGATCTAATACCTCACAGCAGGGCCCATTCCTGCGCCCACCAAGAGTAACTATGAGGGCCTACAGTCTTGTGGCAACACCGTCCACCACCACCGCCAAAGCCCAATTTTTCTGCCCTGTTCATCAGGTGCTTGCAATTACAAATCTTGATCTAATAACTCACAGCAGGGCCCATTCCTGCGCCCACCAAGAGTAACTGTGAGAGCTTACAGTCTTGTGGCAAAACCGTCCACCACCACCACCACCACCACCACCAATTTTTCTGCCCTGTTCAACAGGTGCATGCAATTACAAATCTTGATCTATTAACTCACAGCAGGGCCCATTCCTGTGCCCACCAGTCTTGTGGCTACACCAACATCTAATAGGGCAAATTTCTGCAGAGTATATACGCCAGGCCCCTACTTTCAAACATCCAACTTACAAACGACTCCTACTTGCAAATGGAAAGAGAAAACAGGAAGTGAGAGGAAATCTACCCCTAGGAAGGGAAATTCTATCCTGTTAGATTTAATTTGGGAAAAAGGTATCTCCTCTCTACTGATACTTTATCACCAATCCTTGTTTCAATTAAAACCCCACTTTTCCAAAAACATTTGTCATTGGGACGGAAAGTGAGGTGACATGTTCTGAACAGATGTGCAAAGACAGCAAATGTTACAGGGGTGATAACCCCTCCCTATGTTCTCCAAAAAGCTTAAAAAAATAGATTTTTTTGGGATGGAGCTACACTTCATAATGTACCTGTTCAGATTCTACTTAAGATCAAACCTAAAGCCGCAAGTGGTTTTAAATGGCTTCTTTTTTTCCTTTACAAATGTCATTTTGTGCAAGGACAGTTCTAAACACGGGAAACACATGCCACTTCACAGGCATACTTTGGACACCCCCCAGGTACCATATTTAAAGGAAAATGTCACTTTTTTTTTTTCACTTTATGCATCATTAAAATGACTGCTCCCGAAAAAACGTTAGTTTTTAAAAGTTCTTTTTGCATTGATATATGTCCCCTGGGGCAGGACCCGGGTCCCCAAACCTGTTTTATGACATTAACATGCATATTGGCCGTTGTAATTAGCACTTTTGATTTCGAACGTTCGCGTCCATTATAACGTATAGGGTTCGAAAATTCGCGCGAACTTTCGGTCCGTTCGAAGGTTCTGGTTCGAACCGAACCCGGGGGTGTTCGGCTCATCCCTACCACCGGAAACAATTCCAACAGTGCTAAATTCTTTGTAAACCCCGCCTCCCCCCAGGATCGTGGCCATGGTTCCGCACTCCAGCACCCTTGGAAGTACGCCCCGTAACCTGTGGATCCTGCGGCATCGGTCACTAGCTCAACATCGAAATTGCTAACTGGACCCGACATCCAAACCGACCTCCCATTAAACTCCTGCAAAAACCGATGCCACACCTCCAGATCATCCCTGTGCTCCCTCCGAAGCCGAATATAATGCGTGGGCGCTTTTACCCCTGCCGTGGCCGATGACAATCGTCTACAGAAAATCCTCCCCATAGGAATGATCCTGCATGCAAAATTCAACTTTCCCAACAGGGATTGTAGCGTACGCAACTGCACTTTCTTGCACCCATGGATCTCCCTAATCTCCTTTCGTAAATCCCTCAACTTCTCTTCGGGTAACCTGCATTCCATAGCCATGGAATCGATCACTATCCCCAAAAAACTCAACTCTGTGCCCTCCGTCTTGTCAGCTGCTAACGGCACCCGAAAACTCTCCGCAATGTGCTGCAACGTGGACAACAGTATCGCACACACATTGGAAGCTGGAGGGCCCACGCAGAGGAAGTCATCCAAGTAATGGATGACGGAATCAATGCCTGTCACATCCCTAACTACCCATTCTAAAAACGAACTAAACGCCTCAAACATGGCGCACGATATGGAACACCCCATGGGCAAACAACGATCGACATAAAATTGGTCTTGCCAACAGCAACCCAGTAAATGAAAACTGTCTGGGTGCACAGGCAGCAGTCGAAATGCGGATTCCACATCTGACTTTGCCATCAGTGCCCCTCGGCCATATCGCCGTACCCATCGCACCGCAGCATCGAATGACGTATACGATACCGTGCATGCCTCTGGGTCAATAAAATCATTTACCGATCCCCCCTTTGGGAACGATAAATGATGTATTAAACGAAACTTGTTAGGTTCCTTTTTTGGGAACCACCCCAAGCGGTGACACTACCAAGGTCCGTTAACGGCTTAGCCACGTACGGCCCCGCCATCCTTCCCAACGCTACCTCCTTGGCTAATTTCTCCGACACAACCTCTGGGTGCAACAATGCTGACCTCAGATTCTTTGCCACCGGAGGAATCTCCGTCAATGTGCACGGAATCCTGAAACCTTCCCTGAACCCCGCACTGATCAAACCCGCCACCGCCCTGTCAGGGTACCTATTTAGGAAAGGCTGCATTCTTACCCACATCACCGGCGCCGTCCCTCTTGTTGCCAGGCTCTCTGGAGCGCTTGCCTTTTTTGAAGAATCGTGCCAAAGAGTGCCCCCCCCCCCCCCGCAACCTGAACACTCGTGCTTAAACTTGCACGTGTTTCCAAACTTGCAGGCTCCCTCGTTGAACTGCCAACATATTCCAATTTTCTTTCCGGCTGGGGATCCCGAGGAGTGGCTACCCCCAGCCCCCCCTTGAAATGTCTGTGCCGGCGTCTTTGCCGAAGCCATCAATCTCATCCATAAGCTAAGGTCCTTATGGTCCCATCGCAATGCTGGGCGAACCGCCCTGTGTTGTCTAAACTGCTCGTCATATCGCAGCCAAGCCGTCCCTCCATAGACCCTATACGCCTCCCCTATAGCGTCCATATAGCAGAATAACGCCGAGCAGTGCTCGGGGTTCTTCTCCCCAATTACCCCGGCCAATATGGCAAACGCTTGCAGCCAGTTTGCAAACGTCCGCGGAATTAGCCGATACCGCCTCTTTTCCTTATCAGCTTTTTGGTGTCATCCGGTTTTACCCTGTCTAAATTGAATTTCTCCAATGGCAACAGGGAAAAAATCTCCACATACTCACTCTTCCAGATTTTTTCCCTCACTTCCTGTTTTAAGTGGGCCCCCAGCGGACCCTCGAAGCAAACGTAGACTTCACATTTTGCCGCATCTGCCAACCGTACAATGTCGGCCCTTACCACCTGCTCATCCCCGCTCTTCTCTGGCGTACTCACCTGCTCTCCTGTGCCCACCGAAGTCGATACCTCTCCAGCTGTTGTGACCGCAGCCCCGCTTGGGGGGTTCGCTATCCCCCCCGCTTTCTCAAAACGCCCCACCAGGGCCCTCAGGGACTCCAGCAACTCCAGAAAGGACCGGAGTGCAGTGGACAGAATGGGAACTTAATGCAGGGCCGTACATGACAGTGTGTCAAGTGACACACTCCGGCCAGCAAGGGGTTAACAGGGCAGGGGATTTATTTTATTAAATTATTAAAAACTGCTGCAGATAAACACACATACATTAAAAAAACAATACATAAAGAAAAGTAGCCACACTCAGGCTCAAAAGAAAACTGGAAAAACAAAGAAGCACAATGGAAACAGACTGCTCCAAAGGGGCCCTCTCATACGGCCGGTCCGGTCACTAGGGACACTAACACTATTTACATTATATACAAAAAAAATATATACATTATACAGACCTATACAACTATATACAACCCATGGTCCCCCCCCCCCCACCCCCCACACCCACCACCACCCCTACACTCTAACCCAAACCAACTACACACCAACACACTACACTATTCACCCAAATGCAGAAGGCAGTACAGTATGCAGTGGAGCGGGACGCCCTCTGTTCACAAAAACAAAAACAAAAAGGGCCCTACGGGGGGTGTAGGACAGGAAGAACCACCACCTCAGGAGAGAGGGCCGGGGGATCCTCAAGGAGGCCTGAAGGAGAAACCCCTCCATAACCTAGCACTCCTCTCCATCCCAACCCTCTCCTCTTCAAGATGCCTCACCTTCACCAGATCCCGAAAGATACCACCCACCACCTCATGCACGGGCAGGCTTTTGTCCCTAGTGGTCACTAAACACCGAGCGTGCCAAGTGTAATAGAGGCAAACTGTACTAACTAAAAACAGTGATGACAAATCAAACCCACTGCGTACCCTAAAGTCACCATACACCCGCTCCGAAAAGGTCAGGGCCTGGAGGCGGGGATAGCCAATGGCATCCCCAACCCCCGCCAGAACTTCCGAGTTGAAGGGGCACTCGACCAAGAAGTGGTCCATGGTCTCGAGCACCCCCCCACACTCTGGGCGAGGACAACCTCTGTCATCTAAGTTCCGATTTTTCAAGTTCGCCCTGAAGTATAGGCGTCCATGGAACGCCCTCCACGCCAGGTCCCAGAACTTCGCCGGAATTCTCGCGGAATTCAAGAGGGCTAACCCCTCCCTGAGGACCCTGTCCGGGCATTCCCTTAAAAGCCAGTGGTCTCAAAAAGTCCGAGGCCATGACCCTTGAGTACAACTCACGTCGACCCAAGGAGCCCACCTCAAGGGCAGTTATCCTCCACTGCCTTAGTACTTTCAGCGCTGTTGGAACATAGGGCGGGAGGTACCCATGGGACCTACGAAGGTCACCTGGACGCCCCCCTCCCTCCCAGCTACCCAAGAACAGCAAAAACCAGCTCTTACATGAACGCTCCCACAGAAGAGGCACATCCACAAAGATGGACTGCAAGTTGAATTTCACAAACACAGTAGTGAAAAACACCACTGGGTTGATCATGTCCAAACCGCCATGCCTCCTCTGCCGGTACGTGACCTCTCTCTTGATCAAATTCATTCTGTTTCCCCACAAAAGTAGAAAAAACAGACTGTAGATCCGCGCATAGAGAGACGCCGGCAACAGACAGACGTAGCTGACATACAGAAACTCAGGCAACAGATAAGTCTTGATCAGGCTTACCCTTTCCCGAAGGGACAGTTTCCAGCCCTTCCAAGCATTCACCTTCCGAGTGGCACCCACTAGCCTGCACTCCCAGTTCAGTTTGGGATAGTCATCCAGGCCAAAATGGATGCCTAAGATCTTTACCTTTGGCTGGGGGCTGGGGAACACGTCCGGAAGGGCGAATTGCTCGCCCTCCTTCCCCATCCAGAGAACTTCACTCTTATCCCAGTTGACAAGCGAACCCGACGCCTCGGAGTAGCCCCCAATCTGGGTTTCCACAAACTGGGCCTCCTCTCGGCTAGACACCACTACCGAAACGTCATCCGCATAGGCCACCACCCTCACTGCCAGACCTGAACCACTGCAGGGCTCCACCGGTACCCCCCCCCGACGCTCGCAGTCAAGCCTTCTCACAAAGGGGTCTACTGCAAAGACGTTAGAGCAGGGGACTTAGTGGGCAACCCTGCCTGACCCCAGATCCCACAGGAAAGGAGGGACCCACCCAACCGTTGACAAGAGGGAAGCTCACCGCCCTCCTATACAAAATCTGGAGCCAAATGATGAACTGGGGGGCAAACCGTACCGCCTCAGCAGAAGCCACAGGTACTCGTGGTTCACCCGATCAAAGGCCTTCGCCTGATCTAATGCCAGCAGATACCTCCCGTCGCCCGTTGCCCTGCACCTTTCCACAGCCTCCCGGACGCTCAGGACAGCACCAAAGGTACTACGGCCGGAAACTGCGCAGTGCTGGGACGCGGAAAGTAACTTGTCCGCTATGTGGACATACGCCAGAACAAGATCTTTGCCAGTATCTTTCTATCCGTGGTGAGGAGGGCAATAGGGCGCCAATTCTCCACCACGGAAGGATCTTTGCCCTTTGAACAAGAGGATCAAGGCCGACCTTCTCATCGAGGGAGGGAGCAGGCCCCATAGCCAAACATTCATTGAACACCTCCCTCAGATGAGGAGCCAAAAGGCTCTTAAAGGCTTTGTAAAACTCCGCCGTGAGCCCATCAGGCCCGGGTGACTTTTTCAGCGACAGAGAATCGATGG
Source organism: Lithobates sylvaticus (assembly GCA_028564925.1). NCBI lineage: Eukaryota > Metazoa > Chordata > Amphibia > Anura > Ranidae > Lithobates > Lithobates sylvaticus. The sequence continues at coordinate 740,921 of JAQSEC010004143.1, forward strand.
CCCGCTCTACCTCGGCCACCGAGATCAACCCCGTCAAAGAGCCAGAGAGGTCAGGCTCCACATCAAGTGGAGTCTCATCAAGAAAGGCCCTGGCCTTCTCCAGATCCAAAGGCTTCCTCTGGAGGATGTCTGGAAAAGTGAGCTCTGGGACGACCCCCAGGATCCCTGACCTGGACCGCACCAGAGACCCAGAGGAATCCTTCAGTCCATGTATGACCTTCCCACTCACCGCATCCCCACAGTTCTTATAGGGATCCGGGGAGATAAATTTCCCATAATCCCTCTCAAGGACCAGGGAGGCGAGACGGTCATACTGACATTCCTTCATCCGAAGCTTCAGATTGGATATCTGCTCTTGGGGCCCACCAGAGGAGACCAGGCGGTCCAGCTGCCTACGCAACCTCTGGTAAGCCCAGTACCTGGAAACAGCCCGGTACCTAGAGACCCTACGAAAGAAACCCTCAGATCTCTTCTTCACCACCTCCCCACCATTCCTGGCGAGGGCAGCCGCTCTCAAGGAGCGTGGTTTGATCCGTTAAAAAAGGCCTCATAGGCTTCCCTGACCTCAGGGTCCTCAAGTAGCGTCCCATTCAGGCGCCACAAGCCCCGACCTCTCTGGGGGTGTCGGCAACATTCAGGGTAACAGATACCATTACAGTGATCGGAGAACTCCACCGCCTGCAGCCCTGGGGCCGCGAAGGAAGAGTCCCCCTTTAAAAAAAAAACTATCTAACCTACTCCTACTGCTACCTCGGGCGAATGTGAAACCCGTGAGGTTGGGGAGTGCCGGATATGCACATCCACCAACCCCCCCTACCCCCCAGCCTCCCTAACTACTACACTATTCAAAAAAATGCTATCGTATCCCAGAAAGGGCTGAGGCACCTGCCCGGTCCTCTGACCTGGTGACCATGTTGAAATCACCGCCAAAGACCACCTGCTGGGACGTGAACAGTGTATGGTTTAACCGCCGCAAGGAGGCTCTTCCTCTCCCCCCCTGCTCTGGGGCCCATAGAAGTTAATGAGCCTGAGGAATTGCCCCCTCACGACGGCGTCCACCACCAGGCATCTACCAATCTCCACCTCAATAACCCGTCGGCAAGCCACCGGGCCGGTCATTTAAAAAGGACCGCAACTCCACTGCAGGGCTCAGCCGCAAGAGACCAGAGGAGGGCCCGCACCTCCACTCCCTCTTTGCTAGATGCATCTCTGCCACAGATGCCAGCCAGGTCTCCTGCAAAAATAAAATGTCAGCTTCAACACGGCTGAGAAAATCGAAGGCTGCAAAACGAGCCGCCGCAGATCGCACGCTTGGGAACTTAATGCAGGGCCGTACATGACAGTGTGTCAAGTGACACACTCCGGCCAGCAAGGGGTTAACAGGGCAGGGGATGGCCCTGTAATGTAGTAGGGGGGAGCGGCCATATAAAAGGGAGGGGTGGAGCTAGCCAGGCAGTGCGGGAGCGTCGGGGACACGAGGAGGCAGGTTTTTTTCTACTCTGCTCCTCGCTTCACACAAAAAAGAACATGGCCGACGGCCTTTGCGGCCTTAGTGCGGGGCGCCGGCGGCGGAACAAGGACCCGAGTGGGTCAGAAGGCAGATCGAGGCGCTGCTGGACGGAGCAGGGAGCTCCACAGAAGACCGGGCTGCAGTGGGGGAAATCCAAGATGGCGGCGCGGCGCCGCGCGGCCGCGTGTCCTAGGCCGCCGAAGCGGTACTCCCCCTGGGGCCACAGCAGGACCTTCTGGTATGGTAAGGAGCCCCAGGGGGGACCGATCTACCCCACCAGCAAAAAGGGTGCAGAGGGAGGATGCAGGAACTGGCCAGCAGAAGGACAGGCAGCAGGCCTGGTGCAGGGGGGGGGATTTGGGCCTACTAAGGAGAGGATCCCCAGGAGGCAGTGCTTCAGCAGCCTCAACGGCCCCAGCATCGCCACACGAGATGGGGGGAAGTAGGAACACTGGGGGGAGGGGGGGTGGGGGGAGGGCTGGAAAAGGGAAGAAGATGGCCGCTGCAACAGGCTCTTCAAGTACTGCGCCCCCCCAGCAGCTCTGCACGAGCAGGGGGGTGGGATTCACAGGCACTCGGGCAACGGCCAGGAGGGGGGCATCGGCCCCCAGACGTGCCTTTACAGCAAATCCCCCGGCGGCTCTGCACGAGTCGGGGGGAGAGGACAGAAGGGCCAGGGGAGCATCGGCGAGAGAGGGGAGGGGGTCTCACATGGCGGCGGGCGGGAGGGATGGAGGGGCGCCACCAGCCAGCCACAGCAGGGAATCGGGTCAGCAGGAGCGGAGCCCGTACCGGCCCGCCTGCACGGGGAGTTCGGTTCAGACGGGAAGCAGCGAGCAGCGTGACCGGAGGTGCTGGTGGAAGGAGACATGCTACTTACCGGAGCCCCTCTCCGAGGGAGCGTTCCTTGTCTTGTGCGCAGGAGAAAGAATCTCGGTCGGAAGGGGAATTGTCCGAAGAGGAGGAGGAGGAGCTCGGTCGCCCCTATCCCGCCGGTGGAGGTTCGAGCAGCGGCTGTGGACGCCCCCGCCCGGTCAGCCCGGTAAGTCACACTGACAAACAGTTGCTTTTGTTAAAGTTTTACAGTCATTGATGGGTGCGGGTACTAGTGGGGGGAGCCCAGGGCCATCTCCCGCGCCGTCGTTGGCAGTAACAGACCAACCGCGAGCGGTGAGCGGGTGGGCGGAGAGTGGGTCGGGGGTAGATACAGGAATTGTTGGAGGGATTGAGGGTGTTGATAGGCCGTTTTGGTAATAGGGGTGAGGCTTCCAGAAGGCGGGGTAAAATTCTAGAGTTGGTGGAACAGAGGCGGGTGCGGCCGCCGGGGGTGGGGTGGGTAGCTGACGCTACGTCCGACAGTCAGATTGCCTCGGTGGAAGGAGGAACGGACAAGGTAAGTGAGACGGAAAAGGGGACGAAGGAACTGACGGCGAGGGGCGATATTGTGCGCATGGCGGATGCAGCAAAATGCAAGGTAATACGTCTGTTTTGAGGGACCCCTGGGGGCTCACTTAAAACAGGAGGTCGGGAGAAGATTTGGAAGGGGGAATACGTGGAGATTTTCTCCTTGCTGCCCCTGGAAAAATTCAACCTTGATAGGGTTTAAACCGGATAGCAGTAAAAAAGACGATGAAGAAAAGAGGAGGTATAGGCTGATTCCCCGGACTTTCGCCAATTGGCTACAGGCGTTCGCTATATTGGCGGGGGTGATTGGAGAGAAGAACCCCGAACATTGTTCGGCGTTGTTCTGTTACATGGACGCCATCGGGGAAGCATATCGGGTCTACGGGGGAACGGCGTGGTTACGGTACGACGAGCAGTTCCGACAGCGTTAGGGCGGTCCGGCCGGCATTACGGTGGGACCACAAAGATATCAGCCTTTGGATGAAGCTGATGGCGTCTGCCAAGACGCCGGCACAGACATTTCAAGGGGGGGCCGGAGGTAGCCATTCTCGGGATCTCCAGCCGGAAAGAATTGGGGAGTGTGTTGGCAGTTCAATGAGAGGGCCTGCAAATTTGGGGGAACATGTAAATTTAAACATGAATGCTCAGGTTGCGGGGGGGGGGGCCACACACTCGCCAGATGTTTTAAAAAGGGCAAGCGGGCTGGAGATTTTGGGCATAAGAGGGACGACGCCGGTGATTTGGGAAAGGATGCAGCCTTTCCTAAATAGATACCCGGATAGGGCGGCGGCGTTATTGTTGAGCAGGGGGTTCAAGGAAGGTTTCAAGATTCCATGCTCATTGTCAGCGGTTCCTCCACTGGCCAAAAACTTGAAATCAGCTTTGCAACAAACCCTGAGGTAGTGTCTGAGAAACTGGCCAAAGAAGTGGGGTTGGGCAGGATGGCGGGACCATTTGAGTGTCAAGACCGTTGGAGGATTTGGTGGTGTCCCCGTTAGGGGTGGTACCCAAGAAGAGCCGAATAAGGTTAGGCTCATTCATCATTTATCGTTTCCCAAAGGGGGTTCGGTCAATGATTTTATAGACCCGGAAGCGTGCACGGTATCGTACACGTCATTTGATGCCGCGGTACGTTGGGTGAGGAGGTATGGTAGAGGGGCGCTGATGGCGAAATCTGACGTGGAGGCAGCATTTCGGCTCTTACCAGTGCATCCGGAGAGTTTTAGGTTGTTGGGATGTTGTTGGGAGGAAAAGTTTTACGTAGATCGGTGTTTACCGATGGATGTTCCATTTCATGCGCCATGTTCGAGGCGTTTAGTTCCTTTTTGGAATGGGAAGTGAGGGATGTTACAGGGATTGATTCCGTCATCCACTATTTGGATGATTTTTTGTGCGTGGGTCCTCCTGCTTCCAATGTGTGTGCGATACTGTTGTCCACGTTGCAGCACATTGCGGACAAATTTCGGGTGCCGTTGGCAGCTGATAAAACGGAGGGCCCACGTACAGAGTTGAGTTTTTTAGGCATAGTGATAGATTCCATGGCCATGGAATGTAGGTTGCCGGAGGAAAAAGGTATGGATCTGAGGAATTTGGTGGAAAAAACCTATGGGTAAAAAAAAAAAAAGGTTCAGTTGCGCACGAAAGTTAAATTTCGCGTGTAGAATTATTCCTATGGGGAGGATATTTTGTAGATGGTTTGTCGGCAGCGACTAGGGGTGTGAGGGTTGCCCACACATTTCATTAGGTTGAACAAGGAGCATAAAGAGGACCTACGGATATGGGATCAGTTCCTGGAAGGTACAACGGTAGGGCCGTTTGGATGTCGGGACCGGTAAGTAACTTCGATGTGGAGTTGGTGACGGACGCCGCGGGATCTACAGGCTATGGGGCTTTCTTTCAGGGACAATGGAGTGCGGAACCCTGGCCGCAGTCGTGGGTAGAGCTGGGTTTTCAGAAAAATCTGGTACTCCTGAACTGTTTCCGGTGGTTCTGGCGTTAGAGTTGTGGGGTTGAATCTTGCAGGAACCTCAAGTTGAGGTTGAACTGCGACAATATGGGGGTGGTACAGGTGATCAACAATATGTCTGCAGCTTCACCGCCGGTTATACGATTGATGCGGCAGTTGGTGCTGCGGTGCAGCGGTTATTGAACATCATTCTGTATGCTGTTCATATCCCGGGTATAGAGAACACGTTAGCTGATGCCTTGTGTGACAGACCTAGCCGGACACAGGCTTTTGAGAGGACTACATGCAAGCCTCTTGCCAACTGATTACGGGCCCTGGCATTTGGGGGAACAGCGCTCTTTTTGGGCTGCAAGCCTGGGACCCCTGAGCTGGTGTTTACTTGGATTCAGGTCCATGCTGGCCCCCAATACACATAGAATCTGTATGTGTATTTGGCATATTAGCAAGAGATGCTAGTGTCCATGAACTCAAAATGTTAATTGAGTTAGCTGATCCCATTGTCCTCTGCACAATGCAGGAGACGGTTCCGTCTGTTACTGGTGGTCTCCTGCTATTGTGATGAAATGTTGTGTGGTTGTAATTATGATAATTTATAATCAAACTGTGTTTATCTCGGTGGCAAAAGAAGTCTGGCCTGTAGTGAAATCCTGAGTCACATCGGCTGCTTAAAGGAAATTAGCTAATTAGTTTTTATGTTAAGTTGTTTACAGGTGTATTGTTAGAGTAATATGAGAGGGAGGGGGGGATCTCCTCTTCTACTCTGTATAAATGTGAGCTTGTAATAAAGTTTGTTCAGCCCATGTTTTAGCAACTAAGCAAGTGTCGTCTCGTTTGGTGCTTGGGAGCGGTTGGAATATCTTATACCTATATCCAGACTTGAAGGAAGTGATATATGACGAACGCACTCAAGAGGAGTGTAGGGACGTTCCGTCACACCTTGTCTCGCTTTCAGTGGGACAAGTTCATGGGAGCTGGCACCGGCAGCACGAGCGGAAGGGTGTTCCATGCCCGGGTCCTGGATGTGGGAGTTAGCATTGGAACCACGGCGGATTGGATCCGGAGGTCTGTAAGTGAGTCAACGTGGTCTGCATACTCCAAGGTGTGGAGGGAATGGACCGACCTTCAGTCTGTAGCTAAGTCCGGGTGGGAGGATCCGGGGACAGGTTGTTGTTGCTTGATCTGGTGGCAAGGGACATGGAAGTTGGAAATCATTATCTGCGATTGAGAAGAGGATGGGGGCTCGCGTTTTGGTTCAAATTGAGGAGAAGGGAATATTTGACGAAGGACTTCTGGGTGAAGCAGGCTATTAAAGGGGTATAGGAAATCGCATAGGAACAAGGATAAGCTGCGCCCTATCACATTTGGTAACTTGGTAGACATAGGGGGCAGCTCATGGGGGTGTGCCAATCGGGATACGAGGTGAACTTGTTTTTAGCAGCGTTTTGCATTAGCATTCTTTGGGGCATTTAGGATTGGGGAGTTGGTCAGTCCCTCAAAAAAGGTGGCGGGTGGTTTGTTGGTTCAGGATGTGGGTATTGAGGGACGATAGGATCAATGTCAGGTTGAGAAGATCGAAAACGGACCCAAAGTGAAAAGGGAACGCAGGTGAGTTTTGTATTGCAATACAAGGTTGTGGGGTTTGCCCAGTGCTGACGGTGACAACGTTTTTGACAATAAGACCGGGGGGGGGGGGGGGGGAAGGGCCACTGTTATTACATGAGGATGGAACGGTACTTATCCAAATTTCAATTCGTGGCAGTGCTGCGAAAGTGTTTGGGGATGTTAGGGTTTGGACAGTCACGCCTACGCCTCACACTCCTTCCGTATTGGGCGGCTGCAGAAGCCGCCCAGGTATGGGTTGGATGGGTGGATGTTGCAAAAGTTGGGGAGATGGAATCGCAGCGGTTCCGTAGTTATATTCGGCCAAAGTTGGTGTGTGAATAAAAAAAATAAAAAAAAAAATAATGTTTTAATAATTTTGGTGTGAGGTGTGGTTACGGTTCAGGGGTGCAGCATAAAGTTGAATTATTATGTGGGTTGTGTTTGGTAATGCTGTGCTTGTTATTGCAGATGCAGGGTGACAGCTCCACATATGGATCCTCGGGCATTCGTACGTGTGCTGGGGTGCCAGGAGGGGGACGTGAGACCAGGTGGGAGACAGCTGGGGTATCTCCAGGAGGGAGGCAGATATCCGTGTGGTTAGGTAGGCCGGTCCATGATTGTGGGGCAGGTGTGTGTGCCGGAGGTGGAGAGGTACGCTTGGTTGGACCGACCACCTGATGTGCTGGTCATTCAAGCCGGCGGTAATGATTTGGGGGTAAGGACGGTGAGTGGACTTAATAGCGGTATATTAAGGCAGACATTATGTTCCTCCGCGCCACTTTCCCTGGGACCATGTTGATATGGTCCGATATGGTGGCAAGGACGTCGTGGCGCATGGCCAGATCCGTGTACAGGCTGAACAAAGCCCGGATCAGGATAAATAAGTGTGGTGGTAACGGTTTTCTAGCATGGCAAGGTGGTCTAGTAATTCGCCACCGGGAGTTGGAGGTAAACGTGGGGATGTATCTGAGACGGGATGGTGTACATCTGACTGATGTGGGGATAGACCTTTGGTCATTGGGGCTGCAGGAGGGAATTCAGGCGGCCCTGTGGGTGTGGAGGCGCCATCAAGGGTGAGGGGTCTCCCTTTTCAGGCTGTGGCGTTGTTTATTTTGTTGGTCAGTGACGGCAGCTGTTATAGAGGTGGTAAGTGTTGTGGGGGGCTCATCAATAGATGGCTCCTCCTTGTATTTACCATCACAACGTTTTTGATGTTTATGGTTATTGTGCACTGCGGGAATGGTTGTGTTATCGGGTGTGTATGGTAGAGACCACCGGGTTTCTTTATCTCCCGCAGTGCCCCCTGTTGTTGATTATCAGTGATATCAGGTTTGTGCTTTAAGCACTGTTGCTCCGTCACTGACCAATAAATATGGGGGTTAACCTGTTTTGTTTTTGTTTTTTCAGCAGGGGTCTGAAAGGGTTAATGTTATGGTGTTATTTATTGTTATTTATGTTTAATTTAATATAATAAGAAAATTGGAGTTCTTATTTTTTTTGGTATTTTGGTATTTTTAATAAAATAGCTGTTATGGCCATTTAACTCCATAACTGGTGTGGTCTCCCTTATTTACTTAAGTAATGAAAAATATATGGAGTAAGATGGTTTTTCAGCTAGGGGGTCATATCTGGGCTACACTAGTCATGTACCTGACCCCCCACTGGAGACTCACTCCTAGCCCGTGGTTGGTCATGGCTTGCCACCAGCGGAGCCGGAGGCCCCGACTCACACTCCCAACCCCACGGGTACAATTCCCAACAAATTCTGTAAAGCAGTTGTAAAAGAACTATTACTACTGGACTTACCGGGCCGTCTGGGCACCTCCACCGGGATTACCGGCCTGACATCCACCGATGCTTGTGGGCGGCTGGGCACCTCTTCTTCTTCGGACAGCTCACCTTCCGACCTGCTGAACTCCTCCTGCTGAGAGAAAGACGCTGTTCCCCCTCGGGGGGGGGGGGGACTCCTGGCCAATACCCCCCCGGCTCCTTCCGTTCACCACCCCCGATGTGGACGCCACCCCCCACCACCCCCGCTGCCCTGGATCCCAGATCCTGGGCAGACAGGCCGGACCCGGCACTGCACCTGCCCACTGTCCTTCTCGCTTCTCCTCCTGGTGCGGTCCGCCTACCCTCCGCTGCGTTGGCCCTTCCGGCGGCCCGTTTGAGCTGTGCCAGCGGACATGTGTTACCCTGCTGTCCTCCCCCCTCGGCTCGTGCAGAGCTGCTGGGTTTTTGAAGTCGCACTCCTCCGGGGTGTATTACCCCCCATCCTGGCTGTATTTTCTGCATGAGCTGACCGCCCCCCCCCCCTCAACTCGTGCAGAGCTGCTGGGGAG
>JAQSEC010004143.1:750241-780115 GCA_028564925.1 Lithobates sylvaticus
CACAAAGTCTGTAAGGTGAATGCGCGCACCTTTCTCAAGTGTAGTACACATTCCCTTGCTAATGCCGACCTGTGTTGAGCATCAAAAATATAAAATATAGAATATTTTAGGGAGGGATCGGAAGCAGTGAACCAGAAGTGATGTGAGATCGGCGTTTGGACGCCATTTTAATGTTTGCCTACTTGAAAATTTTTATCCTGTAAGAGTCCAATTTTTATTTTTGTTTTGAATAAAGTCCCCATGTTTTGATATACTTCACCATTGGAAGCATTCTTTTTTCCCCCGGTGATTATATTGGATCGGAGACTTGGCTATTGACCCGCATTTAGACATATGCTGGCTTAACGGCGTGGAAAGGACAGTGGTCCCAACGCGAAGGCACATCTCGGTTTCCAGTGCGCGGTGAATAACCGCTGAAAGGGAGGAGAAGTGCTCGGATGGTAGAGAAGGGCTACAACGTTCCTTATCACACGCGCTACCAAAGAGTATATGAGGTGAGAGGTTAGGGAAACTGTTTAAGGATTGCACCAACCTACCCTGCTGACAGTTGTGAAACCACCTTACTCTTTGGATATCAGGTGGGAGGTTAGGGGAACCGTTGAAGGATTGTACCAACCTACCCTGCTGACAGTTGTGAGACACCTCGCTTTTTGGAAAAGCATTCAGCACATATGTGTGGATGAATTCTAAATAGTTGTCTTTTAACCACTTATACTACTGATGCTATCAAGACTTATCTCCCAGTGATGTCAACAAGAGCTATCCCCCGATTTGAACTTTTTTAATTTCTTTATTCATCGGACTTTAAGTTATATTAGACTCACAGACCACCTTCTTTATTAACCAGTTTATTTGTGGTGTTTATTACGTGCTTATATTTATTTTTACCAATTATTGATCCTTTACTGGGTTTTATTAGATGTGATATTCTTACTGTGTGTTTTTATTTTATTTTTAGCGCTGAATCACTTTTACTATCTATCACTGTGTTGAGCATCATTGTACTTATTGACATGTAAGTGTCTATGAATTATATAATATTACTGATTAAAACACTTTAACTCAGAGGCGCTCTTCTATTTTTGTTTTTTCTTTGTTGATCCGAGTTGGCTTCACTCCAGAGAATAGCAGCCCTTTGTGATAGTGAACATTTCCTCCCGATTCATCACCTCAGCAAGCCCTAATCACCATGATTGGACATTCTCTCTATATATTTATAATCATTGTGGACTTTTTCTACTCTCATTATTGTTTTCTCATCATCATTATTATTTTCTATTATATATATATATATATATATATATATATATTTATCTTTATTTTAATTACTTCCATTAATATATTGCTCTCTAATGAATTGATTGCCGCATAAACACGATCGGAATTCTCATCGGAAAAGCCTTGGATGTTTTTTCTGACGGAATTCCGCTCAAGCTTGTCTTGCCTACACACGGTCACACCAAATTCCAACCATCAAGAATGCGGTGACGTACAACACTACGAGGAGCCGCAAAAAAGGTTCAATGCTTCAGAGCATGCGCTGAATTGTTTCCAAACATGCGTCGGAATTTTGCGCGTCAGAATTGCCACAGACAATTGAAATTTCAGATAGAAACTTTTTCCGTCTGAAAAATTGAGAACATGCTCTCAATGTCGGAATTGCATACACACGATCGGGAAATCCGATAGAAAGGTTTTCCGTCGGAAAAATTAAGAACAGGTTCTCAATCCAAAGTCCGTCGGAAATTCTGACAGAAAAAGACCGATGGGCATACACACGGTCGGAAAATCCGACCGTGTGTACGCGGCATTAGAGTTACAGTGGGTTAGTGCAAGAGCTCCAGGGAGGGTTACTGGGAATGTCAGAGTTACTGGAAGGGTTAGTGTTAAGGTTATGGTGAGCGTTAGGGTTACAGGGAGAGTAAGTGTTATGCCCTGTACACACGATCGGATTTTCCAACAACAAATGTTGAGCTTGTTGGCTGAAAGTCCGACCGTGTGTATGCTCCAAACATTTGTTGTCGGACTTTCTGCCAACAAATGTTGGCTAGCAGGTTCTCAAATTTTCCGCCAACAAAACTTTGTTGTCGGAATTTCCGATCGTGTGTACATAAGTCCGATGCACAAAAGTTCAAGCATGCTAGGAATCAAGCAGAAAGAGCAGCACTGGCTATTGAACTTCCTTTTTCTTGGCTCGTCGAACGTCACCACGTTCCCATGTTCGTAATTGTTGGCCAACATTTGTGTGACCGTGTGTATGCAAGACAAGTTGGAGCCAACAACCTTCAAACAAAATTCCACAGTTTTGTTGTGGGAAAGTCCGATTGTGTGTACGGGGCATTAGAGTTAGAGGGAAGGTGAGTGTTAGGCTTAAAGGGGGGGTTTCAGGAAAGATAAGAGTTGCTGGAAATGTTAGTTTAAGGGGGCCTTAGGGTTCAGCATTGTTCTATGTGTCAAGAGCTTTGTACTGAAAACTAACATAGCTTATCTCGTGGTGCCAAAAGCTAACTTACTACGACTAAGTGGATCTAGAATGCGTGTCAATGAAACGCAAATTAACATTCTAATGTGAACAAGCCCCAAGTCCCATTTTAGTGATGACTAATGTGATTATGTGTAGTAACCCTTATATGTGGGAGATGTAATATTCAGGCCGTGTGGTATCATACTGTATACAGGAAGCTCCTCATTATTTCAGATGCCTCTACCAAATAAAATTATCAGCACTGCATAAGATTCAATCGTTACATAAAATGTGATTAGCAATTATGCAAAAGAAATAAGAATCTTTTTTAGTTTGTAGTTTTATAGATTGCCAATTGCAAATTTCAGCAACCAAGACACGCTATATTTCAGACATTGCCAATGCTGCATGGTTAAAACACATTTCTCAGTGCATTTTTTGACACCTAACACGATCAGCAGAAAACAAGTGATACTTTAATGTAAAGAACGCAAAATCCGCACACCACTTGAGATTATTTTTAACAGTTGATCACTTCTGGTAGGTACATAGTGCATTTACATTAGCCAGAAAAGGGTTGCAGGGGGATTCTGGTCCAGAGGGATATGTGGGAGCAACGTCTGTGGAAATGTCACTACAAGCCTCATTACCCGGGCAGCTGCTGAGTCCTCAGGCAGACAGCGTAGGACAAGGTAGAGGGTGGGAAGGCGATGTTGGATTATATATTAGTCATGTGTGATCTCAGGCCATGGGCCGATGTTTTCATTCCTTCCTGAATCACCCACCATCTGTTCCCTTTATCATAAACTGCTGTCACAAGAGATCCTGACTTGTAATTTACCTCATCCCTTACACACAAGGGGGCCGCTTAGGACACAAAGCTGTAATCACATTTCTCCTTTTTCTTTTTCTATAGATTGTTTGTAGTAGCTCACTAAAAATGTTTCTGAAACTCTGGAGAATATGGAATTTGGTTAGCCAGGACAAGAAGAGATACTGGTAGCATGGTCTGAAGGGCTATTGAAAGGATAAGCTCACTTAGTGTGCTCCCTTCTCCTCCAGGAGTATTCTTGTGAAGGCATACTGTGTACTTGATCATGGGCATCTGCAGAACTTTTTTCAGGGGGGGGGGGGGAGCATAATTTTAAGGTCACCCATGCTCTGACACTTTTCGACAAATGTCATTATCACTGTCAGAGACAGCAGATGTAGTACAGGAGATGGTCAGAGACTGCAAACATGGCACAAGAGACTGTCAGAGACTGCGGACATGGCTCAAGAGACTGTCAGAGACTGCGGACATGGCTCAAAAGATGACCAGAGGCTGCTAACATGGCACAAGAGATGACCAGAGACTGCTAACATGGCACAAGAGATGACTAGAGACTGCGGACATGGCACAAGAGATGACTAGAGACTGCGGACATGGCACACGAGATGACCAGAGACTGCATACATGTGGGGGGTGACAGAGAGAGACAGAGGGGGTTGACAGAGAGAGACAGAGGGGGTTGACAGAGAGAGACAGAGGGGGTTGACAGAGAGAGACAGAGGGGGTTGACAGAGAGAGACAGAGAGAGAGAGAGACAGAGAGGGGGGTGACAGAGAGAGAGAGGGGGTGAAAATACAGAGGGTGACAGAGAGGGGTGATTGGGAGTCAGAGAGAGGGACCCACTAGCCCTGTCTGCAGTCCCTCAAGTACCCCTATGTCCCATTAGTGTGTGTAATGCTCAGTACGGTACTTTGCATGCCAGTAGTATGTCCATGAAGACCCGTTTTCGTTCTGGGTGAGGAAAAATGGGAGGGATGTGTAGAGTAAATGAACGCAAGTCTCTGCTGTACCACTATAAAAAGATATGGGATATAGCTACGACTAGGCTTAACATACCAGCAACCCATGAATTCACTCCCTTATGGCACAATACAGCCCTACCAGAATTTTATTTAATCCCAGATAGCGATATGTGGAGCTCCAAGGGTATATTTTATCTCTCCCACATTGTTAATGATGGAACACCTAAATAATTTGATAGGTTGAAGTCTGACTTTGAGCTATCGAATCAAATGTATTTTAGGTACCTACAATTACGTCACACCTATTGTGCCCAATTCCCAGCAAACAGCACACCCCTAGCCAACAATCCCTTAATGGAGGCAATAAAATGCCCAGACCCCAAGAAACTGATCTCGTAGTAGTTCTATAGCATGTTAACGCTTCCACAGGCAACCGTGTCAGCATACAAGTTAAAAACAAGATGGGGGGGGGGGGGGGAGAACTGGGACCCCTAGAGGATGAAGAGTGGAATGAAGCCCTAGATGCATGCAAACTAGTCTTCCCCTAAGCTCTCTGACCGTCTCACCCAGATTTTTATAGTCCATAGGTTGTATCTTACACCACTTAAAATAGCCAGGTACAGGCCCAACCAGGCTACTAACTGCCCAATGTGTAATCAGACTAAGGGCTCATTTTATCATCTCATCTGAGAGTGCCCAAAAATACAGACACATACTGGACACAGGAATTTTTCCAGAACCAGAACTGAACAAGTTCACCAAAATATTCCTACATGAGACCCTCTTCTCGGCCAGGAAGGTCATAGCCAGGGTATGGATGAGACCCAACCCACTAGAGCTCTCACATTGGATAGTGGAAGTGAATAGCACATTACCATACAAGAAGCTTATCTACTCCCATAGGGGATGTCCCTCTAAATATGATAAAATATGGGAGAAGTGGCTGGAGGCTCCAGAAACTATAGCATGAATCTACAATGATGTAACATGATGAGATTTGGAAGTATAACTATACAACACTCAAAGTTAAACTGGTTTGTCTCAGTTAGTAGCTATAATGTTTTACTTGAATGAATATGTCTTTAAGAAAGCATGTAATACTCAAGTTATCAGCAACATATTTTGTATGCTCTTGTCTCCATGTATGATTTCTTATGCTTAATAAAACCTTTTTTTGATGGAAAAACAATCTTTTTGGTGGAAAGAGGGTTAGGCCAGGACACCCTTAGGTTGTTGCAAGATTAATTGGCAGACTCCGAGATTCAATAGGAGGACAGCCACGCAAGGAAAGGCATCCAGCAAGACACCACATCTGCATGTACAGGAATGCTTTCTCCTATGGCAACAGTCTTTAACAGTTCCAAACACAAGGCTTAACAGTTCCTTTAGTTTCACTACAATCACTCGTTGTAGTTATTCAGCCCACTGAGCTCCCAGTCTCTCACTAGACCCACTGATTCACTGTCACTGAATCCCGTGAGCTTCTTCACAGTGGTATCTTCCTCAAGCATTACCCCTGCTTCTCTGCCGGGTCCCTAGCTTGCCACTCTAGATACCTCTCAAACTTCACCCCACTGGCCTGCTCGATCATTAGCCAGACACACAAGGCTGCTCTGCTGGGTCCTTGGTTTGATTCCCACTGAAGTTTCTTGAATTCTTCACCATCCCCGGTTGGTGAGAATACTGCTCCGGTACTTGCTTCAGTTACTCACTGTGGTCCCTGGTAATAAGGTGGATAGTCCCTTAGCTGTGAAAGCTTCCCCTCTACCTCTGACTACGACAGGTTCTCCAGCCAACAGAACTGTTACTTTTGGTTGGACTGCAAGCAGCAGTTCCAACCCTGCGCTGCTCTCTTGCTTCTGGGTAGGCCCTCAGACAGCCTAGCAGCCAGATGTGCCCAGGATAGGCCTAATCTCAAGCCTAGCAGCCTGGGCAGTACAACACGTCCACCCAGACAGCCGTCCTGGTGGCACAGAACATAGATCACCTGACTCCACACAAATATATTGGCTGAGAAACCCCACATACCCATAACCTGACCTTGGGTTGCCCTTCTCTTATCTAGCACCACCAAGTACCCAGCCACCTAGTGGTAGAAGAGAAAAGTGAAACAAGGCCAAACTTAGGGAGAAAGCAATGGATCTCTAACAATCAACCATGATAACTACTCCTGGCAAGTAAATTTGTGAGGAGCAACTCTGCCTAAACTCCAGGGTGCTACATATACGTGTATGCAATGATTAGGAGTTTCCCTGGGAAAAATGTATTCCATTGTCCATCAATCACCTCAACCTTTCATAATATCACATATTCCCCTCCTGCTCAAGTCCCTGCAGGTGAACAACTGTCCCAAACAGACAATGAACACAGGAAAGGGCATCTTCATTATTCTGAAGTTTCCCAGCTCTATGCTCCACTGTAAATGTAAATGCTCATAAATTTTGGGGGGCGCAAACAAACTGAGAAATTCAGAAAAAAAACATCAATTACAGCCTCACTGTGCCCATCAAATGCTGCCACTGTGCCCATCAAATGTTGCTACTGTGCCCCATCAAATGCTGTCACTGTGCCCCATCAAATGCTGCTTGTCAGTTCACCTGGGTCCAGGTGACATATGCACACTGTTGGAGTCAGGAGTGCACCGCTAAGGTAGTGGACTTACGGCGGACTGCTGCGGATGAAACTCTGGGTTGTTCAGGAAAAGGCAGGTCCACTGCAGACCAACACGGATCCCACTGGGAGCTAGAGCATAAGATTCCCCAGGGCGCGGAGTCTCAGACCCAGCAGGTGTTCACCAGAGCCTCTAGTGGTGAGGATGGACTGCGCTGCAACTGACTCCAGGCCGTGGCCCCCAGGGTCTCCCAGCTCACGATGACAGTAGGTTAGAGGAAGACAGAGAGGAAGCAGCAGCCCAAGACAACAAGGGATAGTAAAGACATAAGCAAAAGGTCAGGGCGACTAGCAGACAAGGATAGACAGGGAACACGCCAAAAGGTCAGGGTCACAAGCAAGCAGGGATAGTCAAGAACAAGCCAAGATCGGGAACTGGAATCAGACGTAGAAGACACAGCAAGTCGCACACAAAAGCTAAACACACAATGGTTGATCAGCAGGGCTGGCTTGCAGTGCACAGCTTAATATAGAGTTCCCTGATAGGGGCTGGGGTTGAGCCATGCTTTGAGAAGACATTATTTAAGCAGCCAGGTGAGAGTGGCTGGCCTCTTAATCTGAACACATGGAGAGGTAAGCTGACAGACAAACACTACTGCATAACCATGACACTGCTACTGTGCCCATCAAATAAGTGCCACTGTGCCTCTTTAAATGCTGCCACTGTGCCTCATCAAATGCTGCCACTGTGCCCCATCAAATGCTGCCACTGTGCCCCATCAAATGCTGCCACTGTGCCCCATCAAATGCTGCCACTGTGCCCCATCAAATGCTGCCACTGTGCCCCATCAAATGCTGCCACTGTGACCCCCCCGCCTGCTTGCCGTCTGCTCAGCACTTACCCTGTCTTAGTGGAGGGTGAGGTGACAGCGGCTCCTGTGTCCTCCATGCATCTCCTCCCCTCTTCCTAAAAGGTGTCCAATCGCAGCGCCTGTCCTTTAAGCCAATATAAGCAAATTCCAGTTAAAAGTGGAAAGTGGTTAATCATCAAGGGGGACCCCAGGAACTCAGAACGTGGGGGAGACCACCTTCCGCAGAAAGAATACTAAGGTAAGGGGGGTGGGTTACTGATATATAAGGGGGAAACCCTTTATATCAGTGCCCCCTTACATTAACGTATTAACTCCCCCTTCAGACTGGCCTAGCGGTGCTGTCACTGACCTCCTCTCAGGTGCACCGTGCAGGGCTCAGTCAGTCGGCTCCAGCTCGGTGGCTCTGGTTTTATAGTCTCCTCTCCGCAGTCCACACATGTCTGACTTTTCCCATGACCCCCCATCCTGGCGGTGCTCCCACTCTTGACTCCTCTCCAGACTCCCTCAGAGACTGCAGACATGATACAGGAGATGGTCAGAGACTGCAGACATGATACAAGAGCTCAATGCAGCCTCACCAGTGCCCATCAAATGCAGCCTCATCAGCAGTGATGCAAGTAACTCAGTTAAAATACTCAGTTACAGAACGCAGTTACTTTAGAGGGTAAAAAGTAATCGAACTGATTACTCTTCCCCTCATGGTAACAGCATTCCCATTACTTTGGCAGCGTTACCGCAATTACATCTACCACCCGGGACCAGGTAGACCGGACTAGCTAAGGAAGTGAATGTTGCCGCCTCCATCGGCGAGATTGACACCTCGTGAGCCCCGTCACCTGGTATGGATTTAAAGGGGAACCCCTATGCCGAAAAAAAAGGCATGGGGATCCCTCCAGAGTCCATAGCAGACCCTTATCCGAGCACGCAGCCCGGACGGTCAGGAAAGGGGGTGGGGAGGACGAGCGAGCGCCCCCCCCCCCTCCTGAACCGTACCAGGCCGCATGCCCTCAACATGGGGGGGTGCTTTGGGGAAGCATTCACCTGGGTCGTGTCAACATCGGAAGGAAGAAGAAGGCGGCGGCAACAACAAGACCGGGCCAACGATAGTAAAAGAGCTGTAAGAAGATAGCGGAGGCCCGGCAGAAGACCCCCGAAGTTGGAAGAAGACCCCCGGACGGCGACGGCAACGAAGGAGAAAGCTGAGCTTCTCCGCTAGTAAAAGAGCTAGTGGTAAAAGAGCAGAAGATAGCGAGGGAGCCTGGCGAGAAGGCCCCCGAAGTCGGAAGAAGACCCCCAGAGCTGTCTAAATAAAAGTAATAAAAAAACAACACAGGTTTTTAAAGTAACACTTTTTTCCCCCAGGTGAATGGGTAGGGGTACATCATACCCCATACTCATTCACATAGGGTGGGGGGCCAGAATCTGGGGGCCCCCTTATTAAAGGGGGCTCCCGGATTCTGAAAAGCCCCCGCCCGCAGACCCCAACAACCAACAGCCAGGGTTGACGGGAAGAGGCCCTTGTCCTCATCAACATGGGGACAAGGTGCTTTGGGGTGGGGAGGCCACAGGCCCCCCCTTCCCCAAAGCACCCCCCATGTTGAGGGCACACGGCCTGGTACGGTTCAGGAGGGGAGGGGCCGCTCTCTCGTCCCCACCCCCTTTCCTGACCGGCCAGGCTGTGTGCTCGGATAAGGGTCTGCTATGGGATTTGGGGGGACCCCCACGCCGCTTTTTCGGCATAGGGGTTCCCCTTTAAATCCATACCAGGCGATGGGGCTCGCGAGGTGTCAATCTCGCCGATGGAGGCGGCGACATTCACTTCCTTCGCTAGTCCCGTCTATAGAATATTTTAAAAAAAAGTCAGTTACTTTACTGAGTAACTAAATTACTTTTCCAATGTAGTAACTGGGTTACTAACTCAATTACTTTTTGGGAGAAGTAATTTGTAACTTAACTAATTACTTTAAAGTAAGATGACCAAAACTTCTCATCAGTGCCAATCAAATGCAGCCTCAGCAGTGCCAATCAATGCAGCCTCACTGTGCCCACCAATGCAGCCTCACTGTGCCCACCAATGCAGCCTCACTGTGCCCACCAACGCAGCCTCACTGTGCCCACCAACGCAGCCTCACTGTGCCCACCAACGCAGCCTCACTGTGCCCACCAACGCAGCCTCACTGTGCCCACCAACTCAGCCTCAATGTGCCCACCAACGCAGCCTCACTGTGCTAATCAAATACAGCTTTACTCTGCCCGTGAATGCAGTCTCACTGTGCCCATGAATGTGGCCTCACTGTGCCCATCATTGCAGCCTCACTGTGCCCATCAAATGCAGCTTTACTGTGCCGTGAATGCAGCCTCACCATGCCCATGAATGCAGCCTCAATGTGCCGTGAATGCAGCCTCACTATGCCCATGAATGCAGCCTCAAAGTGCCCATCATTGCAGCCCCTCCTGTGCTCCATGTCCCAGTCTGCAGTCCCTGTCTGTGGGAAGGTGTGTTGTTGATGCTCTGTACGGTACCTTGCATGCCAGCAGAATATCCATGATGGCCAGCAGCAGGCAGGGTCTGTTCTCGTTTTGGATAGGGACAGTGCTCCTTCCAGAGGATATGTTTGCTGTGAGATGGAGTGGTCCCTGGCCACCTGCACCTTCAGCCGTCCTCATTTTCTGGCCCCAGTCAGCCTGTCCTCTGGTCCTGGGGAATTGGAGAGCACTGGGTGGGAGCTGTAGAGAAGGGGGAGCAGAGAGTACTGGCGGGGTTGGAGAGCACATGGGTGGGGGCAAAGAGCAGGGGGGGAGTGGAGATCACAAGGGTGGGGGGCAGATAGCGCTGGGGGGGAGCTTGAGCGCACTGGGAGGGGAAAAAAAAACAGAGGTGGAGAGCACGGGAGGCTGAGAGCACTGGGGGGGCTAAGAGTGTGAAGTGGCGAAGAGCACTGGGGGGGGGGCAGAAAAACATGGGTGGAGAGCACGGGGGCTGGAGAGCACTGGGGTGTACAAAGAGCAGGGGGAGTGGAGAGCAATGGGGGGAGCTTGAGAGCACCAGTGGGGGCCAGAAAGCACGGGCGACTGGAGAGCACTATGGGGGGCAGAGAGCACTGGTGGGGTTGGAGAGCACATGGGTGGGGGCAAAATGCAGGGGGGAGTGGAGAGTACAGGGGTGGGGAGCAGAGAGTGCTGAGGGGGGGAGCTTGAGAGCACTGGAGGGGAGCCAAAAAGAACAGGGGTGGAGAGCACGGGTGGAGCTTGAGAGCACCGGGGGGGGGGGGGGCTGGAGAGCACTGTGGGGGGCGGAGAGCACTGGGGTGGGGGCTGGAGAGTGATGGGGAGAAAGAACAGGGGTGGCGAGCACTGGGGGGAGAAAGAACAGGGGTGGAGAGCACTGGGATGGTGGCTAGAGAAGGATGGGGAGAGCTGGTGAGGGGGGAGAATGAACAGGGGTAGAGAGAACTGTGGGGGGGGGGGGGCTGGAGAGTGTGGTCGGGGAGGAGAGCGGGGGGGGGCAGTAAAAGAAGTTGGATAGGAGTATCGGCAGGGGGTCGCATATATACCAAATGAGCTTTCTATATTTCTCCATGCAGCCGCTAAATGCTTGATTCTCCTCCTCTCCCTCCTGCAAGCATTCAGTAGCTGCATGGAGGAATATAGAAAGCTCATTTCCTCTATAGGTGACCCCCTGCCGAATCTCCTATCCAGGCACACGGGGCGGGCTGTACGGTCGGGCATCTCCTCCTGTGGATCACGGAGCTGGCTGGGTCTGTGTTCGGTGGCGGCACTGTAACATGGTCCCACCCCCCTAGACTGGCTCATGTAATAGGCGTAACACTGATTCTATCTACTATCACACAAGCCGGTCTAGGGGGCCAAACACAGACCCAGCAAGGCCAGCTCCATGACACACAGAAGCAGGAGAGAGGGGAGCACTGCAGTCACAACTCAAAGCGCCCCCAGGGCAGGCCGGCCTACCGGGAAATCTCCCGGTATCACGGTAGGCCAGTCTGGCCCTGTAGAGGGGAGTGGCTGGAGAGAGGGGGCGGCGCATGTGCGCCCTTAATGGACGCACCGCCACTGGTCACACGACTGGTTTTCTCCTTGTTATCACACATTCATTTGAGAGGGGCATTATCAGTGACTAGGTTGAATGGTTTCCCCAACAGGTAAAATTTCAGGGCAGCTGGGGCCCATTTGATAGCTAAACATTCCTTTTCAATAATGGCATTAATGTTTTTTCTACTGTCTGTTAAGCTTCCTGCTCAGGTAGTTCACTGGATGCTCCTCCCCGTCTCTGATTTGGGAGAGTACAGCACCCAGTCCCACATTGGAGGCGTCTGTCAGTACCACAGATTCCTTTGTGAAATCTGGGGTCATGAACACAGATTGTACACAAAGAGCCTGCTTCAACATTTGAAATGCCTTTTCTGCCTTAGGATTCCACTTAATCATGACTAACACTTTACCCTTCGTCAGATCTGTCAGTGCGGCTGCAATGGTCGCAAAATTGGGTATAAAACGCCTATAGTACCCTGTGATCCCCAGAAATGCACAAATTTGCTTTTTATTTATAGATTTGGGGCCACTTTTGAACCGCCTCAATCTTACTGATCTGAGGCTTGATCAGCCCTCAACCAATCATTTACCCAAGGTATTTGACCTCCTCCAAGCCTACTTTTTGGGGTTGGCCGTGAGTCCTGCTTTCTTAAGGGAATCTACTACTGCTTGCACCTGGGGCAAATGAGATTCCCAATATGGGTTGTGGATGATGATATTGTCCAAATAGGCGACTGTGTATTGGCAATGTGGTCTCAATGTATTGTCCATTGTTCTCTGGAATGAGGCAGGAGCATCATGCAAACCAAAAGGCATCTGCTTATACTGGAATGACCCCCTTAGGCATAGAAAAGGCCATCTTCCCTTTTGCAGATTTTGTTTGGGGTATCTGCCAATAACCTTTAGGCAGATCTAGCGTTGTTATGTGCCGGGCACTTCCCAATCTGTCAAATAGCTTGTTGACCCGAGGCATTGGATACGCATCGAATTTAGACACGCTATTCAACTTCCTGAAATCATTACATTACAAAACCTGACCAGTCACTGTGGGACTCCTCTATCACGTCTAACAGGTTTTAGATCAAATTTTTAACTGCTTCCTGCCTAGCCTCTGGTATTCTATAGGGCTTTACATTTACATGGGTACCTGGTTCGTAATTATGTCATGCTGTATAACACTGGTCATACTCATACTCTTTAATGTCCTTCTGTTGGGCTACTGACAAGGTTTCAGTTATGGGTACCTCAGGTGTTACTGGATCATGTTCTTTTGGGGGAATGGCACTGCCAGTAAAGTCTCCGTCCTTCAAGGGTTTCAAGAGATTAATGTGATAGATTTGCTCAGGTTTTCTTTTTTCTGGTTGGTAAACTTTGTAGTTTACTTCCCCTGCTGTTTCCATAATTTCCACTTTGCTAGGAATTTACTCTCAACTGTGGGGACTAGTACCAGCACTCTATCGGCAGGATTGAAGGTCCAGGTCTTGTCACCCTGATTAAAAACCCTTCTCTGGACCTCCTGGGCTTGCTCCATATGTTCCCGTACAAGCGGCATCAGTGAGATATGCTCAATGACGCCTCTATACGATGTGGTCTCTCCCATGTTTCTTTTGTGACATCTAGCAATCCTCTGGGATGTTTACCATACAGTAGTTCAAAAGGGGAATAACCTGTAGATGTCTGAGGTACCTGTTGTATGGCAAACATGAGGTATGGCAGCAAAAAATCCCAATTTCTCCCATCTTTGTCCACTACCTTTTTTAACATGTTTTTGAGCGTTTTGTTAAATCTCTCCCCTAGACCATCAGTTTGGGGGTGGTAGACAGAGTTACGGAGATGGGAGATTTGGAACAACCTAAAAAATTATTTTGTGACTCTGGACATAAATGGTGTGACTTGATCCGTTAATATTTCTTTTGGAATACCCACATAACTAAATACCTGGACAAGCTCTTTGGCAATAGATGTAGCTGAGGTATTACGTAAGAAAAATGCCTTCAGGATATCGTGTGGCATAATCCAGTATTACCAGTATGTGCTGGTGGCCCCAGGCAGACTTTACTACTGGTCTAGGGTTTGGGAACCATTAGCTGCTCTACCTCCTTCACCCATTTGTTTTACCACCTGATACAGCAAGTTATTTTTAAGAGCCATGTAAGGAAAATACACCTCTACATTAGGTTCAACAGGTTCCCCATCAATCATTGTAATGCTTTCTCTGGCGCTAATGAGTGTGGAGTCTCCTACTTGTTCTGTACAAAAGTCATCTTTCCTGACTTCCCACATTCTGTCCACTCTCATTATTAGAGTCAGAGATAATTTCTTGTTCATTATCCTCAAGCTGGGGGCTGGATTCCAGCTCTTCCTGCTCCCAGCCATAAAAGAAAAGGATATACCCCTCCGTTGGACACACAAATGCCGCGTACACACGGTCGGAATTCTCATCGGAAAAAAGCTCTGATGGTTTTCCCGTCGGAATTTCGCTCAAACTGTCTTGCCTACACACGGTCACACCAAATTCCGACGGTCTGTAACACAGCGGCATAAAACACATTCGACAGCACCATAAAAGGGAAGTTTAATGCTTCCGAGCAGGTGTCAAATTGTTTCCGAGCATGCAGCGGAATTTTGCGTGTCGGAATTGCGTACACACGATCGGAAAATCCGATAGAAATGTTTTCCGTCGGAAAAAATTGAGAACAGGTTCTCAATCCAAAGTCCGTTGGAAAAAGACCGATGGGCATACACACGGTCGGAAAATCTGTTGAAAAGCTCCCATCGGACTGTTTCCATCGGAAATTCCGACCGTGTGTACGCGACAATACAGGTTCCCTTTCAATTTTGCAAATCAAAAGGGTCCAGTGTAATTTCCAGTGTTTTTCTGCAAAAATTACACTTTTTGCAGGGACAGTTCTAAGCACAGGAAACATGCGCCCCTTCACAGGCATACTATAGACACCCCCCAGGTACGAAATTTAAAGGAATATTACACTTTTATTGTTTCAATTTAGGCATTAGTAAAATCACTGCTCCTGAAAAAACGTCCGTTTTAAAAAAAAAAAAATTGCATTGATACATGTCCCCTGGGGCAGGACCCAGGTCCCCAAACACTTTTTATGACAATAACATGCATATTAGCACTTTTGATTTC
The DNA here is from genome assembly GCA_028564925.1 of Lithobates sylvaticus. NCBI lineage: Eukaryota > Metazoa > Chordata > Amphibia > Anura > Ranidae > Lithobates > Lithobates sylvaticus. Next base: position 765,180 of record JAQSEC010004143.1, read on the forward strand.
GAACGTTCGCATCCATTGTAACTAATAGGGTTCTAATGCTAAGGGGTGTTTGGCTCATCCCTAGTAGTGAGGGTACCACCCCCACTGAATGTGTCACAGTGCCCCAAGGGTAACAAACTCAACCACAGCAGTCTGGTAGTCACGTGTGTCACCATGTATACAAATCACCCAAATAGTGCTGGGGTGTAACTTTGCAGGATTTACAAAATCACCTTTGACTAATGTCACAACACTACCAGAGTCTAGCAGAGCAGTGACTGGCTTTCCATCAACTGAAATCATACACATTTGTTTTTCCATGCATCCCTGACAAGATGCTGTACATGCCACCTGTGCAAAAAGAAACATGCGTTTCTTCAAATAAGCATTATCACATTGCATTGGTTTATCATTTAGGGAACAGTTTGCAGCAATATGACCTAACGCATGGCAGTGATAACATTTTATGTGTTCTGTACCCAGTCCTCTAAATAACCTCAGAGACCTTCCTGACCTATTTGGCCAGTCTACAGGTCCTGAGCCCACAGTCTCATTATCTGTAACAACAGTCTTGTAATTTTTCCCTGAGCCCTTGAACCCTGGAACAGTCTTACCTCCAGGCATTTTTTCACCACTACATTGGTGAGACATTGGACTGTGGCACGGATAGGTTCAACAAGTCCTCAGCAGCCGAATATATCTCTCCACCAGGTCAACCAGCTGGTTTACAGACTTAAGGTCCTCATGGCAAACCCACTTCCTCAAGGTGGCAGGGAGCGCACGCAAATAACGGTCCATGACCACATGCTCCATAATTTTGGGGCCTGACAAAGTCTCTGGCTGCAGCCACTTCTTGGTGAGGTGTATCAAGTCGTACATCTGGGAGCGGGGTGGCTTGTCAGTACTGTATGCCCACTGATTCACCGCTTAGCCCCGACTGCAATGGTGACGCCCTGGTGTACAAGTATCTCAGCCTTCAGCGTCTCAGTCCTGGGCAGCATCTGGTTCCTTTTGGGGTTCTCCTGTTAGAAAGGGTGCTAGCAGTCCTGCCCATTGCAGTTTTTGCCATCCTTCCCGAACAGCAACTCTTAAGGTAAGGTAAGCTTCCACATCATCTGCAGGTAATAGCTGGCATGTGCCATTTTCTGTTCCACTGGCAAAGGACCTTTTTCACCAGGGCCTCCACAAACTGGCTATTCACCTCCTGCTGCTGACAGTTGTTTTTTTGCTGGGTTGCAGTGGCCTGCAGCAGGGCTCTTACCACATCCTCCATCTTTCCACTTGTTCAGGAAGATGCCCACCCAAATCCACCATATGTCAAGGGTGAGCTCAATGGGGATCACCTTCCCTGGGAAAAAGGTAGCCCAAACGGCAGGTTTCTTAAAATCTGACGTGCATCCAGTTTTTTTTTTTTTAAAGGTTGCATAAAAATAACAAAAACAGAAAATAAATCCTTGCCATCCAGGCACTAACTGAACATTGCACGTTCCTAGCTCACAGGAGAAGGGCTTCTCACAGTCGCCCACAAAAAAAGATAATGCAAACCTTTTCTCTCACAAAGCAAACTTCACATGGCATCCTGATTCCCAGGCCAAGAGCAACTCTTTGCTCCAGTCCTGCTTTATTTATACCACCTGTTGGTGGACACAAGTGGACCGTGAAATCTGGACCGGAACCAACCCTGCCAAGGTGTCTGGTAAAACCCAGACTGGATTCCACATTAGTTCTCTGTAAATAAACACATGCAAGGTGAAACGTAGTGTCCTTCAATCACCTCACCTTTCATAATGCCACAGTGTCTGTATACAGTGCCTTGAAAAAGTATTCATACCCCTTGAAATTTTCCACATTTTGTCATGTTACAGCCAAAAATGTAAATGTGTTTTATTGGGATGTAATGTGACAGACCAACACAAAGTGACACATAATTGTGAAGTGGAAGGAAAATGATAAATGGTTAATTTTTTTTTACAAATAAATATCTGAAAAGTGTGGCGTGCATTTGTATTCAGCCCCCTTTAGTCTGATACCCCTAACTAAATACTAGTGGAATCTGATTAGTAAATAAAGTCCACCTGTGTGTAATTTAATCTCAGTATAAATACAGCTGTTCTGTGAAGCCCTCAGAGGTTTGTTAGAGAACCTTAGTGAACAAACAGCATCATGAAGGCCAAGAAACACACCAGACAGGTCAGGGATAAAGTTGTGGAGAGCAGGGTTATGCCCCGTACACACGGTCGGACATTCCGACAACAAAATCCATCAGATTTTTTCCGACAGATGTTGGCTCAAACTTGTCTTGCATACACACGGTCACACAAAGTTGTGGGAATTTCCGACCGCCAAGAACGCGGTGACGTACAACATGTACGATGGGACATGTGCATTTAGAAAAGGGTTTTTCAACAAACCAACATATTTGGTGTATTAACATTATTTTTGGTAACATTAATATAGCAATTAAAAAACAGCCATGTTTCAAAGCATAATAAAACAACTCAGGAACTTCCAAAGTTTAACTTTGAAAAGTGAAGACAATATCAGACATGAGTATGTCCAAACTGTGTTGATATTGCCTTCATCAGATGGGGTGTCACCCCTGTAAAAGCCAAATTTGGAAGATGCACACAAATTGGGATTCAAACTGGGCATTTTCCTCCTGATCCCATGTCAACATGTGCTATCTCCCATCATGGGGGATCAATGTACGTGTTTTGGGGGGTGCAACCCCTTCATCTCAGCCACTTTAGTAGCGAGTTGCACATGTTGACACACTGTGTGCATCTTCCAAATTTGGCTTTTGAAAAAATATAAAACTGGTTTGTAAAATCGCAAATCGATGCTAGCTAGTTTTGTGTGTTTCAGATTCTCCCTAAAACATTGTCTTGTGTTGTGTCTTGCAGAGAAAATGGATGGGTTCAAAGACCACAGTTTTCTCCCAATTTTCATTGACAAGTACAGGGAGCTGCCCTGTCTGTGGCAGGTGAAACACCCCCATTATAACAACAAATTAAAGAGGCAGGCAGCGCTGGAGAAACTGCTGGAGTTAGTGAAGCCGGTGGTCCCCACGGCAGACATCCCCTATTTAAAAGCAAAAATTGGTGGCCTGAGGAGTACATATCTGAGGGAGCACAAGAAGGTCCAGGATTCCCTGAGATCAGGAGCTGCATCAGATGACGTTATGTCCCCAGGCTGTGGTACTATGAGAGACTGCATTTTCTGTCAGACCAGACTGAAGTCAGGGAATCCATCTCAACCCTTCCTTCCACGCATCCTTCCACCCCAGCTGAGGCTTCCGACGCCCACCCTGGGACTTCCAGCCAGGAAGAAGTGGAGGAGCCCAGCTTGAGCCAGGTATAGTATTGTTCTACATATTTTTTGTGTAAAAATGAATGAGGTTAACTAGATGTGATTATTGATCACTAATTGCTGATTTAATAAAGTGTTTTACATATCAATAGACAGTAGTAGCCAAAAAAAATTGGGACAAGAATTAAAAAAGCTGATGTGATTGATGAACCAAAAACTAAAAGTATGTCCCTTTTTCATACACAGGAAGACCTCATCCAGGAGGAGGGCATGGAATGTGGCAGCCAGGAGGTGGCTGTGGAATGTGGCAGCCAGGAGGAAGCAGGGGCTAGTGGCAGCCAGGAGGTGGGCAGGCCTAGGAGCCTCACAGATTTACAGATCCCTCCCCTCCGCCTTCCAACCAAAGGGCCCAGGAAGGGGAGGAACGTGGAGGAGTCAGCACTCAGGCTGATTGGGGAGGCTTCTGCTGCCCTCAAAACCACCCCCCACTCATCAAGAGGCCTTTGCCTCCTTGGCAGCATGCAAACTGGAGAAAATGGAGGAGGGACAACGCCTCATGTGTGAGGAACTAATTTATCTCACACTAAAGGGGTTGAGGAGACAACTCACCAACAAGACCCACCTGTGTGAGTTGGACCATCCTCCTTCTCCACCTCCTTCTGCCACACCTCCAACACCACAACCACAGCCTGGAAGGAAGCGTGGAAGGAAGACCAGAGAGTGATGGCCTGGGTTCAGTCTGGTCTGACAAAAGATGCAGGCTCTTGTATGACCACAGCCTGGGGACATAGATGTCATCTGCTGCTGTTCCTGATCTCTTGGACTTCTGGACCAGATTGTACTCCCTTATATATGGACTCCTCAGGCCACCAATTTTCCCTTTAAATAATTGATGTCTGCCCTAGGGGCCAAAGGCTTCACCAATTTCAGCAGTTTCTCCAGCGTTGCCTTCCTCTTTATTTGATTATGACCCCTAATAAAAAAATGTTTTGTTAAATAAATACTTGCCTATGTGTTTTACTTAAAAAAGAACAGTTTGATTGTGAGTAGGCAGGTACATTTCAAAAATACAAAGTCAAATTAACATGGGACACCAACACCAAACAACCTCCTTGAGATTAAAAAATAATTAACACAATAAATAAAAATTTCCCCCAAAATTTTAAAAAAGGAAAACCCCCCCAAAAAAAAAAAAAAAAAAGGGCCAAAAAAAAAACCAAAAAAAAAAGGGGGGGGGCCCCCCCCCCCCCAAAACCCGGGAATTTAAAAAAATTTTTTTCCCCCCCGGAAAATTTGGGCCCCAAAACCCCGGGGGGAAAAAAAATTTTCCCAAAAAAATTCCCCAAAAGGGGGGTTAAAAAAATCCCCTTTTAAAAAAAATTTCCCCAAAAAATTTTTCCCCCCAAAAAAAAACCCCCCCGGGGAAAAAAAAACCCAAAAAAAAGGGGGGGGCCCAAAAACCAAAAAAGGGGGGGGTCGAAAAAAAATTTTTTTTGGGAAAAAAAATTTTTTTTTTTAAAAAGGGGGGGGGGAAAAAAAATTTTTAAAAAAGGGCCCCCCCGGTTTTTAAAAAGGGGGAAAAAAAAAAAAAAATTTTTTCCCCCCCAAAAATTTTTTTAAAAAAAATCCGGGGTTTTTTTAAAAATAAAATTCCCCAAATTTCCCCCCAAACAAAAAATTTCCCCCTTTTCCCCCTTTGGATTTTTTTTTGGGTTTTTTTTAACCGGGAAAAATTTTTTTAAATTTGGGGGCCCAAAAAAAAATTTTTGAAAAATTTCCTTTTTTTGGGGGTTTAAATTTTTCAAAATTTTAAAAAAAAAACCCCCCAAAAAAAAAAAATTTTTTTTTTTTCCAAAGGGGAAAAAAAAAAAAAAAAGGGGGGGCCCCCCCCAAAAAAAAATTTTTTTTGGGGGAAAAAAAAAACCCCGGGGGGTTTGGGAAAAAATTTTTTAAAAAAAGGGGGTTTTTAAAATTTGGTTTTTTTAAAAAAAAAAACCCCCCAAAAAAAAATTTTTTTTTTTTTTAAAAGGGGTTTTTTTGGGGGGGGGGGGAAAAAGGGGGGGGGGGTTTTTTTTTTAAAAAAAGGGGAAAAAAAAATTTTTTTTTTTTAAAAAAATTTAAAAAATATTTGGGGGTTTTTTTTTAAAAAAAAAAGGGGTTTGGGGTTTTTTTTTTGGGAAAATTTTTAAAAGGAAAAAAAAAAAAAGGGGGAAAAAATTTGGCCCCCCTTTTTGGGGATTGCAAATTTTTTTTCCAAAAAATTATTGGGGGGGGAATTAAAAATTTTTTTTCCCCCAAAAAAAAAAAAAAAAAATTTTTTTTTTGGGGGGGGAAAAAAGGTTTTTGGGGGGGCCCCAAAAATTTTTTTGGGGTTTTTCCCTTGGGGGTTTTTTTCCCCAAAATTTTTTTGGGGGGGGGGCCCCATTCCCCTTTTTGGGGGGGGGGGTTTTTTTTTAAAGGGGGGGGGGAAAAGGGGGTTTTCCCCCCAAAAAGGGAAATTTTTCCAAAAAAAAGGGGGGTTTTTTTTTTGGGGGGGGAAGGGAAAGGGGGGGGAAAAAAAACCCCTTTTAAAGGGGGGTTTTTTTTTGGGTTTTTTTTTTAAAAAAAATTTTAAAAAGGGGGAATTAAAATTTTTTTTTTAAAAAAAAAATTTTAAATTTTTTAAAAAAAAAAATTTTTTTTTTTTTTTAAGGTTTTAAAAAAAAATTTTAAAAAAAAAAAGGGGGGGGTTTTGGGGGGTTTTTTTTTTGGGGGGGGGGAACCTTTTTTTAAAAAAAGGGGGGGGGGGGAAAAAAAAAAAAGGGGTTTGGGGGGGAAAAAAAAAGGGGGGAAAAAGGGGGAAAAAACCCAAAAAAAAGAAATTTTTTGGGGGGAGGAGGGGGGGGTTAAAAAAAAGGGGGAAAAAGGGGGGGTAAAAAGGGCCCAAAAGGGGGGAAAAAAGGGTTTTAAAAAAATGGCCCCCTTTTTTAAAAACCCCCGGGGTTTTTTTCCCCCCCTTTTTTGGTTTTTGGGGTTTTCCCGCCTAAAAAAAAAAACCCCCCCCCCCCCTTTTGGGGGGGGGTTTTTACCCCTTTTCCCCTTTTTAAAAAAAAGGGGCCCCCCCCAAAAATTTTTAAATTTTTTGGGCCTTTCCCCCCCCTTTGGGGAAAATTTTGCCCCTTTTTTTGGGGGGGTTTTTTTTTTTTAAAAGGGGGGGGAAAAAAGGGGGGGGGGTTTTGGGGGGGGGCCCCCCCAACTTTAATTAAAACCCCGGGGGGAAAAGTTTTCCCCGGGGGTTTTTTGGGGGGGTTTTTTTGGGGGGGGGGTTTTGGTTTGGGGGAAAAAGGGAAAATTTAATTTAGTACCCGGAGGGAAAAAAATTTTTTTAAAAAAAAAAAGGGGGGAAATTTTTCCCCCCCCTTTTTAAATCCTTTTTTAAAAGGGGGGTTTTAAAAAAAACCGGGGGACCATTTTTTAAAAAAAAAATTGGGGTTCGGGGGTTTTCATTAAAAAGGGGTTTAAAAAAAATTTAAAAAGGGGGGCCCCTTTTTAATTTTCCCCCCTTTTTTTTTCCCCCCCCGGGGTTTTTGGGTTTTTTGGGGGTTTTTTAAAAAAAAAAAAGGGGGGAAAAAAGCCCCCTTTCCTTTTTTTTAAAAAAAGGGGGGGCCCCCCCCCCCCCCCGGGGGTTTTTTTAAAAAGGGCCCCCCCTTTTAAAACCCAAAAAAAAATTTGGGGGGGGGGGGGGGGGGGTTTTTTTAAATTAAATTTTTTAAGGGGGGGGGGGGGGGGGGGAAGGGGCCCCCCCCCGGGGGGTTTGGGGTTTTTCCCCCCCTTTTTAAAACCCCCCCCCTGGGGCCCCCCCCCCCCCCCCATTTGGGAAAAGGCCCAAGGGGGGGTTTTGGGGGGGGGGGGTTTTTTTGGGGGGGTTTTTTTTTTCCCCGGGGGAATTTTAGGGGGGGGGCCCCCTTTTTTTAAAAAGGGGGGAAAATTCCCCCCCCGGGGTTTTTTTTCCCCCGCAAATTAAAGGGGGGGGGGGGAATTTTTTTTTTAAATTTTTTTTTTCCCAAAAAAAATTTTTTTTTTAAAAACCCGAAAAGGGGGTTTTTAAAAAAAGGGGGCCCCCGGGGGGGAAAAAAAGGGGGAAAAAATTTTTTTGGGGGGGGAAAAAAGGGGGCGGGCCTTTTAAAGGGGGGGGAAAAAAAAAAATTTTTTTTTTGGGGGGGGGGGGTTTTGGGAAAAAAAAAAAAAAATTTTATGGAAAAAAGGGGGGGTTTGGGGGTTTGGGGGGGGGGAAAAATTTTTTTGGGAAAAAATTTTGGGGTTTTAAAATTTTGGGGGAAATGTTTTGGGGGGGGTTTAAAAAAAAAATTTTTTTGGGGGGGGAAAAATTTTTTTTTTGGGAAAAAAAAATTTTTTTTTTTTTTTCAAAAACCCCGGGGTTGGGGTTTTTTTTTTGGGGGTTTTTTTTTGGGGGGGGGGAAAAAATTTTTTCCCCTTTAAAACTTTTTTTGGTTTTTTAAAACCTTTTTTTTGGGGCCAAAAAATTTTTGGGGCCCCAAAAATTTTTTTGGGGGAAATTTTTTTTGGGTTTAAAAAAAGTTTTTGGTTTACCCCAAAATTTTTTCCAAAGGGGGGATTTTTTAAAAAAATTTTTTTTTTTGGGAGGGGGGGTTTTTTTTTTGGGGTTTTTTTTTTGGGGGGGGAAAAATTTTTTTTTTAAAACCAAAAAGGGTTTTTTTTCCGGGGGGGGTTTTTTAAAAAACCCCCCCTTTTTTTAAAAATTTTTTGGGGGGGGAAAAAAAAAAAACCCCGGGTTTTTTTTTCCTTTTTTGGGGGGTTTTTTTGCCCGGGGGAAAGGGGAACCTTTTTTAAAAATTGGGTTTGGGGGGAAAAAAACCCAAAAATTCCCCCCAAAATTTTGGGGTGGTTTTAAAGGGGGGGGGGAAAAAAGTTTTAAAAAGGGGGGTTTTTCACGTACCTTTAAAAACCTAAATTTTTTTTAAAAATTTTAAATTTTTGGGGGTTTTTTTTTTCCCGGGGGGGGGGTTCCTTTTTGGTTTGGAAAATTTTTAAAAAATTTTTTTTTCCCTTTTTTTTTTTTTTTTTTTAAAAAATAAGGAAAGGGAAAGGGGCCCCCAAAATTTTTTTTTTGGGGTTTTTAAAAAAAAAAAAAATTTGGGGTTTAAAAAACCCCAAATTTTCCCCAAAAAAAGGGGGGAAAAAAAAAATTTTTAAAATTTTTTAAAAAAAAAAGGGAAAAATTTTGGGGAAAAAAAATTTTCCTTTTTTTCCCCAAAAAAAGGGCCCCCCCAAAATTTTTCCCCCAAAAGGGGGTTTTTTTAAAAAAACCTTTTAAAAAAAAGGGTTTTCAAAACCCCCCCCGGGGGGGGCCCCTTTTAAAATTTTTAAAAATTTTAAAAAAAGGTTTTAAAAATTTTTTTTTTTTTTTTTAAAAAATTTTTAAAAAAAAAAAATGAAAGGGGTTTTTTTTTCCCCGTTTTGGGGGGGGGGGGGAATTTTTTTGGGTTTTTTTTTAAAAAAAAAAATTTTTTTTTGGGGAAAAAGGGGTTTTTTGTTTTAAAAACCCCCAAAAAAAAAATTTTATCCCCAAAAAAAAAAATTTTCCCCCAAAAAATTTTTGGGGGGGGAAAAATTTTGGGAAAAAATGTTTAAACAAAAATTTTTTTTCCGGGGGGGCCAAAAAAGGTTTTTTTTTTTTAAAATTTAAAAAACCCCCCCCAAAAAAAAATTTTTTAAAATTTTTAAAAAAAAACAAATTTTAAAAAAATTTTTAAAAAACCTTAAAAACCCCCTTTTTTTAAAAAGGGGGGTTTTTTTAAAAGGGGAAAAAAAAAATTTAAAAGGGGTTTTAAAAATTGGGTTTAAAAAAAATTTTTTTTTTTTTTTTAAAAAAATTTTTTGGGAAAAAAGGGGAAAAAGGGGGGGGAAAAAATTTTTTTGGGGGGCCCCCCAAAAAAAAAAAAAGGGCCCTTTTTTTAAAAAAAAAAAAAAAAGTTTTTGGGGGGGGGCCTTAAAAAACATTTAAAACCAAAAAAAACCCCCCTGAAAAAGGGGCCCTTTTTAAATTCCCCCTTTTTTTTGGGGGGGGAAAAAAAAAAAAAAAAAAAAAAATCCTTTTTTCAATTTTAAAAAAAAAGGGGGGGCAAAAAAAAAAAAAAGGAAAATTTCCAAAATTTTTTTTTTTGGGGGGGGGAAAAAAAGGGGAAAAAAAAAATTTTAAAAAAAGGAAAAATTTTTTTGGGGGAAAAAAAAAGGGGGGGGGGAAAAAAAAAAGAAAAAATTTTAAAAAAAAAAATTTAAAAAAATTTTAAAATTTTTAAAAAAATTTTTGGGGGGGGGTAAATTTGGGGGTTTTTTTTAAATGGAAAAATTTTGGGGTTTTTTTTTTTTTTGGGGGGGGGGGGGGGGGGGGAAAAATTTTTTTTTAAAATTTTTTTTAAAAAAAATTTTTAAAAAAAAAAAAAAAAGGGGGGGGGGTTTTTTTTTAATTTTGGGGGGGGGGGGGGGGGGGGGGGGGGTTTTTTGGGGGGGAGGGTTTGGGAAAAAATTTAAAAAGGGGGGGGGGTTTTTTTAAAAAAGGGTTTTTTGGGGGGGGGGGAAAAAAAAAAAAAAAAGGGGGAAAAAAAAGGGGGGAAAAAAAAAGGGGGAAAAAGGGGGGGGGGTTTTGGGGGGGGTTTGGGGATTGGGGGTTTGGGGGTTAAAGGGGGGGTTGGGGGGGTTTTTTTTTGGGGGGTTTTTAAAAGGGGGGGTTCAAAATTTGGGGGGGTTTTTTTCCCTTTTGGGGGGGAAACAAAAGGTTTTTTGGGGGGTTTTTTCCCCCCCCCCACCCCCCAAAACCCTTCCCTTTTCCCCCCAAACCCCTTTTTTCTTTAAAAAATTTTTCCCTGGGCCCCCAAAAAGGGGCCTTTTTAAAAACCGGGGGCTTTTCCCCTTTTTCCCCCGGGGGGGGGCCCCCCTTTGGGGGGGGGGGGAAAAAAAAAAATTTTTTTTTTTGGGGGGGCCCCTTTGGGGGAAAGGGCCCCAAAATTTTTTGGGGGCCCCCCGGAAAAGGGGGGTTTTTTTAAAAAAAAAAAAAATTTTAAATTTTAAAAAAAAAAATTTAAAGGGAACCGGGGGGAAAAAAAAAAAAAGGGAAAAAAAAAATTTTTAAAAAAAACCCGGAAAAAATTTTTTTTTTTAAAAAAAAAAAATTTTCCCCCCCAAATTTTTTTGGTTTAAACCCCTTTTTCCCCCTTTCCCCGGGGGGGGAAAAAAAGGGGGGGGCCCCCCCCCAAAAAATTTTTTTTTTTTTAAAAATTTTTTTTTTTTTTTAATTTTTTTTTTTTTTTTTAATTTTTTTTTTTCCCCCCAAAAAAATTTTTTTTTTTTAAAAATTTTTTCCCCCTTTTGGGGGGGTTTTTTTTTTTTGGGAAAAAAATTTTCCCCCTTTTTTTAAAAGGGAAAAAAAAAATTTTTTTTTAAAAAAAAATTTTGGGAAAAAAATTTTTTTTTTTTTTGGGGGGCCCTTTTTTTTTTGGAAAAAACCCCCCCCCTTTTTTTTTTGGGGGGAACCCCAAAAAAAATCTAAAAACCCCCCCTTTTTCCCCCCCTTTTTTTAAGGGTTCCGGGGGGGTTGGGGGGGTTTTGGGGGGCCCTTCTTTGGGGGGGGGGGGGAAAACCCCTTTTTAAAAAAGGGAAAAACCCCCCGGGGGGGGGTGGGGGGCCCCCCCCCCGGCGGGGTTTTTTAAATTTTGGGTTTCCCCCCCTTTTTTGGGGAAAAAAGGGGGGGGGTTTTTTTTTTTTAAAAAATTTTTTCCCCTTTTTTTGGGGGGGTTTCCCTTTCCCCGGGAAATTTTTTTTAAAAATTTTTTTTAAAAAGGAAAAAAAATTGGAAAAAATTTTTAAAAATTTAAAAAAAAAAAAAAATAAAAATTTAAACCCAAAAATTTAAAACCCCTTTTTAAAAAAAAAAAAAAAAGGGGGGGGGGTTTTTAAATTTTTTCCCAAAAAAAACCCCACCAAAAAAGGGGGTTTTTTTTTAAAAAACCCCCCCAATTTTTCCCCCCAACCCCCGGGGAGGGGGGGGTTTAAAAAAAAAAAAAATTTTCCCCGGGGAAATTTCCCCCCCCCCCAAAATTTTGGGGTTTTAAAAAAAAGGGTTTAATTTAAAAAAAATTTTAAAAAAAAAAAGGTTTTAAAAAAATTTTTTAAATTTTTTTTTTAAAAACACTTTTTTCCCCCCTTTTTAAAAAAAAATAAAGGGGGCCCCCCCCGGGGGGGGGGTTTTTTTTTCCCCCCTTTTTAAAAAATTTTTTTACCCCCATTAAAAATTTTTTAAAACCCCAATTCCCCAAAATCCCCCAAAAATTGGGAAGGGGGGAAAAAAACCACAACAGGGGGGTTTTTTGGAAATTTTTCCCCCGGGGGTTTTATTTTTTTCCCCCTTTTTTAAAAAAAAAAATTTTTTCCCCCCTTCCCCTTTTCCCCCCCCCCAAAAACTTCCCCGGGCCATTTTTTTTCCCCCGGGTGGGGGGGTTTAAAAGCCCCCAATGGGGGCCCCCCCCCCGGGGGGGGTTTTTTTCCCCGGGTTTTTTCCCCCCCCCCAAACCCCCTGGTTTTTTTTCCCCCCCCCCCCCCCCCTTTGGGATAAGGGGGAAAAAAAAAAACCCCCCAAAAAAAGGGGGAAAGAGGGGTAAAAATTTTGGGGGGGGAAAAAAAAAAAAAAACCCTAAACCCCCAAAAAAAAACCCCAAAAAAAAATTAAAAAGGGGGGTTTTTTTTTTTCAAAAAAAAAAACCCCCTTTTTTTTAAAACAAAAATTCCCTTTTTTAAAAAAAAAAAAAGGGAAAAAAACCTTCCCCCCAAAACCCCCAAAAAAAAAATTTTCCCCCCGGGGGAAAAAAACTACCCCCCAAAAAAAAGGGGGAAAAAAAAAAAAAAACCCCTTTTTCCCCTTTAAAATTTTTTTTAAATTTCCCCCCCAAAAATTTAAAAAAAAAGGGGGAAAAGGGGGGGGCCCCCCCCCCCCCCGGGGGCCCGGGGGGCCCCCAAAAACCCCCCCCCAAAAAAAACCCCCAAAAAAACCCCCGGAAAAACCCCCCCCCAAAACCCCCCCGGGCCCCCCCCCCCCAAAATTTTTTCCCCCAACCCTTTTTTTTCCCTTTTTTTCCCTTTTTTTTTTTTGGGGGGGAAAAAATTTTCCCCCAAAAAAAAAAAATTTTTGGTAAAAAAAAAAAAATCCTTTTTTTAAAAAAAAAAAAAAGGGGAATTTCCCTTTTTAAAAAAGGGTTTTTTCCCCGGGGGGGAAAAACCGGGGTTTTTCCAAAGGGGGGGTTTGGGGGGGAAAAAAAAAAATTTTAAAAAATTTCCCCTTTTTTTCCCCCCCCCTTTTTGGGGCCCCCCCCCCGGGGGCCCCCCCAAAAAAAAATTTTTCCCCCCAAAAAAATTTTTTTGGGGGGGGAAAACAAAAAATTTTTTCCCCCCAAAAAAAAAAAATTTTTAAAAAAAAAAAAGGGGTTAAAACCCCAAGGGGTTTTTCCCAATTTTTTTTTTTCCCCCAAAAACCCCCCCCGGGGGGGGCCCCCCCCCCCCCCCAAAAAAAAAGGGGGGGGAAAACCAAAACCCCCCAAAAGCCCCCGCCTGGGAAAAAACCCCCCCCCCCCCTAATATAGCGATAAACTGTCGCCAAGGAACCCACGCCACAGCGGCACAAATGTGAAGCCTCACATCTGTGCCCGCCGCCACGCCAAGAAAGCACGTTGGATGCCATCTTCCAACCCCAAAGCCCACAAGTCAATGCCCACAGGGTTGAGATGAACCCCATCTGCCTTGAGATACCTCCAGGTGTCCACCTCGAGCTCCCAATGACGCACCACCACACCTCCTTTGCGAGAGATAAACCTGCCCACCCCTTTGTTGACCTTAACCCGTGTCTTGTTCAGGCTCTCCCAAGACCGTGCCCCTCTCCAAGCCATGCGGCACACAATGTCCACCAGACTACTGTCAACCCTGGAAACGATGACCTGAGCCTGAAGAAATCCCACTGGATATCCTTGATGACTTTCCTCATGGACCTGACACATAGATCATTTACCCCCACGTTGTAAGACCAGATGTCCGGAGCCCTGTCCAAACGTGCAAATTGGTGCACTACTGGGACTACCCTATGCCACCTCATACCGGGAAAGCCTATCCATCTCACTGTTCCATCCTCCCTGGCCAACCTCAACTGTCTCCCATTGGGCCTAACGTCAGCCCTCCTGGCCCCCAAAAAACATAAGAATGTCCCATGATCCACACGAGACATCTGGGGGGATCTGAAAAACAAATAAAACAATACCCAGCACAAATCTAAACAACATACACTCAATATATGCATACAGTTCACAATAAATGAGGCCTGACATAAAGACGGTACCTAGTGGATTCCCATCTGCCTATCCTTCTTATTACATCCCCAGGAAACCCCACCTGGCCGCCTCTGTACCACCCGATCCTAAACGAATGGGCTGCGTATTCCAATGGCGCAAAACCACTCACCTCCAAGCATCTTCGAACACTGCCATGAATTGAAACCTGGAGAGAAACGACCCGTCCTGATGAATAAAGAAAGCCCCCCCCCCCCTTTGGACGGACCTCCCAAAACTGCTTTATGGCCATAACTGGGCAGGTGTCGGTATCCTTGCTGGTAAATAATTTTACCCGACACCCTTGCCTTCCTGATCAGTTTTTGATCTGGTGATCCACAACTCCACCCCTTCCCGCAGGGCCACATCCCCCCACCTTAAACCCCCCGCTACCCTCTTCGACGGGGAGACCAACTCACCTATCCTGAAGGCCCCGAAGAATGCCACCACGAAGACTGCCTTAATCAAAATTCTCTCAAAAACTGACATACATACCTCACCCAAGACCGACACAATTTTTCCAGCACCGCAAACGACACCGGGCGCCTGGAATCCGGCTTGCGAGACCCTCTCCTATATCCCCTCAAAGCCCTCCGTACCACAAAAAGTCTTTGTGGTGTCCTGCATACCCTTTAACTGAAACAGAAAGGCCAGCGCGGGCATCTTTTTACTAATGGCGGACGCAGAGACCCCCCCTGTGTAGTTCTGGCAAATGAAACACAACACCCTGTTCTGTAAATCCCTCGGTCCCCCGACCCGCCGACCTCCTGCTCCAACGCCCCCCATTCTTTGCCATACTTTCCTATAGGCACTCCACGTGCTATCGCTGAGGGACTGTCGTATCAACCTGTCTGCGATTCCAGTGCAATCTTCCAATTCCTGGGGCACACTTCCCCCACCCGCCTCGCCTCCGGTGCCAGCTTGCGAAATTCTGTCCACTGGAAACGAGACAAAGCATCCGCAAGTTTGTTGTCGATCCCAGGATATGCACCGCATATACAAAGGCATTTATCCTCAAACAACTGAGCACTAGGTGTCTAAGCAACCGACCACTGGCGGGGATGAGGCCGATACGTTTTTGATCGCCCACACCACCCCCATGTTGTCACAGTTGAACCTGACCTTCTTATTACTCAACTCCTGCCCCCACAATTCCACTGCCAACACTATGGGAACAGTTCCAACAGAACAATTGCCCAGAAAACCTGCTGTCCTCCAGCTCTCCGGCCACGGACCCCACCCACTTCCCCCCAACATAGCTCC